>JAFELO010000312.1:53027-70450 GCA_017140195.1 Eumaeus atala
CCCCCCCCCCCCCCCCTCTGACGGGAGGGGTTGATTTGCGCTACAAATCGGTGAAAGCGGTGTACTTGTTTTATTCATTATTATTAGACCTCTCTACCGTCGCGTTATTTTATTACTACAAATCTAAGCTCTCAACTTACGAATTCGAACCCGGGCTTGTTTCCGTTAGCGGTGTGTGGGTTTGTCATTATGTCAGTCATACGTGTTATCACTGTGTCACTATATGTAAGATTTCATCGCTCTACCGGTACGAGCGGTGTGTATTGCATTGCATTTACGCACCATCCAGCGGAAGAATCTATTCTGCATTCTCTGCAAATGTTCTATTTGGTTCGTGCTATGTGCGCGAATGCTGCACTGCAGTACGACATGATCGGTCCTATGCATGTAGTGTATAAAGTGTTTATGAGAGGACATTGTTTGAAAAGGATATGCCATGCCCTTTTCAGAGCGTTGTCTATGTGATTCTTGAAGCTCATCGACCTATTGAGCGTGACGCCTAGATATTTTACCGTCTCTGCTCTAGGTTTCTCGCTACCGTAGAGCAGGATGGCGGGCATGTTTCCTCGTTTGTGGGAGGGCGGTGTTAGGGAGAAGAGTATGGACTTATTCCTTTCCGCGTTTACCTCTATTCTCCATTTTAAGAACCATTCACCGAGTTCGGTGACGGCCTTATGGAGTAGTTTGCCTCCGAATTTGGGGAGATACTTCGTGTACAGTGCAGTGTCATCCACGAATATCGCCAGCTGGAAACGTTTTTAACCATCTATAGTACTCGGTGAAGGTATATAGTCATTATTGTTCGGGGTACAATTAGTGGGGATATACGGAGCGTTAATGCTGATGTTACGATCATCGACATATCTCTTAAGGACAGTCCCGTGACTGTTGTTGTATCTATTGCCCCAGGTGACGTGGTGGGCGTTGAGGTCCCCAGCTAGGATTATTGGGTCATAGTTTAAATTTTCGAAAATATCGTCGTGGTCGTTAACTAGAAGCGGTTTCGAGCCTGACTGATATGCAGAGACTATGATGATGGGCTGATGGCCCGTCATGCATAGCTTACATAGGGATACTTCTAGATTTATGCGCAGGCGCTCCGACTGCTCCGAGTATATGAACCTCGCGATCAGCTGTGGCCTGCGGTGTGTCAGCGACCTACAAGCGGGACCTACGATCGAGAGAGTCAGCGAGCGCCGACTTGTATATATTGCGAAAATTTCGCGTAATAAATCAATAATCGACTAACCGTCGTATTTTTCACATAATCTGAAGCTACAGTATTTTTAGTAAAACTAAGAATTAATATAAAACACTATAACAACATCAACAACACGTCTTCACGCCAATGCCCTAATGGGTTGGGTAGACAGAACGACAGAACAGAAACAAACAGTATAAATTATATTTCTTTCTTTCCTTTGACTTTACAATGTCGAGAGACGCGCGGATTAGGGGCCTCCATCTGTGTTTCCGACCTTAGATAAAATATCTCTTGTTCTGACATATTAATAATTAAAGGCCAGTATTTAAATACAAATTTAATAAAAGTGTGTAAAATAAACGATAGCATCTGGTACGTTTAGAACATAGCAAAAAGAAACTCACTCAACAATTTTAATTATTTTTTTCCAAAGGTGCTATTATAAATATCGGTACGGAATATTTTAATAAAAACTCTAGAATATTCGACGAAGTTATCACCATGGCATTTATCCATCAAAGTGCCAGACTCGGATCATAAATGAATATACTTTTACAAAACACTTGATAGCTAGCAGTCGTCAGTATTAATTAATAGACTAGTTAGTATACTATCGATTATAAAGAAAGCTGAATAAAAAAAACAAGGTCGACTAGAAACTTTGTACAAATATTATAAAAAAATCGAAATTATCATACTTATATTATAAAAGTGAATGTCTATATATTTTTAGTACTGAGATGGGTGGCTTGACGGGATGCATCTTCACCGGGCTCTATCGTATTGGTCATGTCTATGAGATGACCCGACCTAATATCGTTTGTTTTAGTGAAAATTTCACTCTTTCACGCAACAATTACTGAACTGATTTGGACTATGTATAATTACAATAAAAGTATAAGATATAAGCGCCTTGCTGCATTGTAGAAGAATTGGGATAGCACGACCATTTACCCTCTAGTGGTACCTCTAACGTACATGACATCCTTTCAGCTCCAACGCATTGGAAAGAAAATGTTATTCTAAATTGTAACATATTTTACTATGCCTGGGGCCAACTTCTTCCAAAGATATTTATTATTCCATTTTCCATTTGTTTTTATTCCATTTTTCAGTTATTATTTATAAATCATACAACAGACTCTCGCATTTACAATATTAGTAGAATTATTAAATCAGAAATAAACCTCAATTGTGTCGAAACAATGACGTCTCCGGGCTATACACATGCTTTTGTTTGCTAGAAAATTACCCGATAGCGCCTAGCCCGATATCGACATTGCATATGGAAGGGTTTATGTACATTTAGTAGTGATGCAATAACACGGAAAAAAAGCGAATTTTCGTTCGATGCAATGGCAAGGATAGAGCACGTTTATAATATAAGCACCGGTGCACTAACTCGCTTTTAAAATTGAGAGGTTGACGCGAGTTAGCACTCTCTTACCCTGATCATCGTTCTTTGCTTCAACCTCGCTAATAAAAGATGGCGCTTTACACCCAGCAGACTCTTTAAGACCTACAAATCCTGTAACACGATTGTAGTACACAAAAATACAAAATATAACACTTACTAGCAATCGCCCCGGCTTCGCCTGTAGATAAATAGTATTTTACCTTCCTCGAAATATTATCTATCCATGGGTGAAAACAGCATTGGAAATCTGGTGTGTAGATTATGAAAAAATCGATCATATACGGACAAAAGATAGAGGGACCAAATTATACACAAAAACTTTACTGAATGGGGCATGAAAATCCGTTCTGTAAATTTTGGGAAAATTGATCACATACAGACAGACAATAACTATCTGCGTACATTTTTTGAGTATATCATCATTACATCATAATCATCAACCCTTATCGGTACACTGCTGGACATAGGCCTTTTTTTTTGTTTATGCGGGGAAACGCATGTATTTACGCGCCTTCACCGGCCCAGGGTGGATTCCAGTGGTATGTGGGACTTTCGGTACATGATAGTGCCGAATACCCACAAAAGCCACCGCGAGAGCCATCAGTGCCGCCCTTAGTGAGGTGCCCCTGAACAAAAATCAACAGGACACCTCGATGGCTAGTCATCACCTTAAGTGACCAACTCCACTCCCACAGATGACGTTGCTCAGCAGTGCCGGATAGCCCCACCTACTTTGGGATACCGCAATGGGGGTGAGGTTCCCATCCTCGCCCCTTGCCCCGTGCGCAAAAGCGCTATCTCCTGTTGCTCTTAGGTCCCCTCTTCTTATAAGAGGGGTACCGAGAGCGATTCCTCCTCCTGAATTTTAAGCCCCCTCTTCTTATAAGAGGGGTGCAAAGATCCCCCTTGGTTCAATTGACTTCGCCTGGGTTCACCCCAGGCTACTAAGCCCCATCGCCACGACAAGGCTTGTACCATGGTGGGGCTGAACATAGGCCTTTCTCAATGGATGAAAAGAAGACCGATCTCCTGTAGTACCAGCATCCATCCTGGACCGGGACACTTCGTTTACCTAAACGCGGTCTCCACTCCAGAACCTTATTGGCCCATCTGCCATCTGTTCTTCTGAGTGTGTGACCAGTCCATTGCTACTTCAGCGAGATCATTCTTCACGTAGTATCGGATACTTTAGTTTTCTACCTTATGACTTCGTTACAAATTCTGTCGGATAGAGAAACACCCATCATAGCACGTTCATTAGCCCGTTGAGCTACTGCAAACTTGCGAAGCAGTCCTAAATTAAGAGGCCCTATTTCGGTCCCGTAGGTCATCACGAGGAGAACGCATCGATCGAAGACTTTTGTCTTCAAGCTCTGCAGTGTATGTGACGTGAGAATGCGATGAAGCTTCCGGAATGCTGCCAAACCGAACTGCATGTTTCTAACACCTTCCTTCTCGAAGTTATATCTACCTAACTGCAATAGTTGCTCGAAGTAGACGTTTACGTCTAGGACATCGAGAAAAGCACCATCAACATTGACCGGCACAGGGAGAACGTGTTCATTGAACATGACCTTTATCTTGTCCAAGTTTATCCTAAGGCCAATACGTCGGGAGGGTTCATTTAGGCTATGCAACATTTCCTGCAAGCTCGCCAACGATTCCGCCAACACAACGACATCGACGGTGGAACGAGGATGTGAGAGGTACTCGCCGTTAATATTTATGCCTCATTCTGTCCAATTTGAAGTATTAAAGATGTCTTCCAGACATAACTGTCGCACTCTCCGATGCAATTGGATTGGCCTTATTTGACGTCCCGTTATCAGAACGGACATAAAAGCAGCGTCAAACAATGCTCTCAATACCTCGACTTATTGCCAATGGATCAGACATCGCTGTAAATCTTTCACAACAGCCCAGGTTTCGACAGAGTCGAAAGCTTTCTCATAATCCACAAAGGCATGGCACAGCGGCTGATTGCACTCATGTGTCTTTTGTACAACTTGCCTTATGGTGGAAATGTGGTCCATGGTGCTAAAGCCTCTGCGAAACACAGCCTGATACGGTGACTGGTATTCGTTGAGCTTCGTGGTGAGACGATTCGACAAGACCCTTGAGAACATCTTGTAAATATGGCAAAGAAGCGAAATTGGTCTGTATTTTTGAAGGAGTGATTTGCCACTCTTCTTAAGCTATACCTTGGGAGATACACCCCGCTGAAGAACAAAATTAAAAATCTTTTTAGCTCTCTTGTACAGATTCACCTCCTGCTCTAATAATCTCGACTGTAATTCCGTCCTTTCCCGGAGCCTTTTCTACGAATCTCACTCAAGCTGACGTTGTTCGTGTTAGGCTTGCACGCGGATCGTTGTTTAGGATATCGGGATGAGGAACAATCTCAGATAAGATCCCAGGCTTAGAAGAAACGGCAACCCCAAAATCAGTCCTAACCTTTGTCAGGTGACTTCTTCCAAGCTTATTCACAAAAACCTTCGAACTTCTATTCTGCTCAATCGCTTCGGTAATCCGTTGCGTATTTGAGCTGCGAAGGTCTCCATGTATTACTTTGAAAGAAGAAAGAACGAATTCGCCTTGAAAGAAGACTGATATCGGCACCCGTAACGTCTGCTCTGCGTTTCCTCATAGGTTCAAGCGTCTCATCTAAGAGTTTAGCTTTCCTGATCATATATTTACTCCTGCAATATCCTTCACCTACGTCCCGCATGCAACCAATCACGCCACTCATGGCGTCGTCAATTGCCATCGTAGTTTTCGACATATCTAGAGCATCGAACCGGTTTTTTAATTCCTGTTGGAATTTTTCGGAACCTACCATGGAACTTACCATCGGAAGCTAGGTTGACTGTACTAATCGGACATGTTCGCGTCGAAAGCCTATATTCAGACAGCCTCTAACCAATAGGTGGTCACTTCAGGTTTTAAGTATATAAATATATCTATGCATTTTAAAGATGTACTCAATAAAAAAGGCCCATTTGTAAGAAAGCGAAAACCTACCCGGCCATTCCGACTCAATCCATATGCAAGGCAACCATGTTACGTTAGTATAAAAATATACAATTGCACAATATGCAAATATATCTTTGAATGTCAAAGGATTCACGGTAGATACAAAACCATCATGAAGCTTTTACTTCAACTCAAGCGTTACTTGTTTAATACGAAAGCGTGGTTCATTTAAAATTTATCGCCTGTAAAAAACCAGCAAAAGATGGATTATCCCCGAGGTGATTCAGCGGTGAAATTGTATACCAACTCGTCGATTTCAATCCCGCCCAAAGAAAATGGCCGGAAACAATTCTGTCATACAAAAAATGTTTTTATAATATTCATGAACATTTTTAATGCTATCTCGATGTAAAAATATGTTTTTTTTTATTTGACACTCAATAAATACATATTTATGTCTTCAGCATATGTGAATATTACTCATTACAATTAAACTACTTGTAAGAAGATGGATGGTTAAGCTTCTGAAAAGTCGAGCAAGTTAAATAATTAAATAAACCGCGATAAGATCTTGTAAGAGTAGTTTTTTTAATAAATACTTTGCAATTGCTTGAGACTTTCACATTTGTTACACATTTTGTAGTTTTCTGGCGGGTTTTAATGCGATACTTAAAATACTTATTACCAGGTACTGGCACAGTTTTTGTAAATACCTCGCTCGACGTTTCGACCGGGTTACACCAGCCATGGTCACCTTGTAATAACTATTTTAAGTATCACAAAAATACATTGTATTCAAGTCGCCGTTGTTTTTTGTGACGCTGTTTTATACATCAAAACAACAGAAGACATTAAAATAGACGAAAGGTTATAATCACTAGGTACCTACTTAATATGACAAAGGACCGGTTTCACTAGTCCCAAACGAAGACCTGATCAGCATCTTAGTTTAATATATCGCTCGTATGACATGCATAACGTACATAACTTTTTTCTTCCGTATTAAACTAAAGTACTCGCCGATATTGCAAAATAATTGATTTCGCAGCATCGGTTACCTACATAACGAGGAAACGTTTCCTCTACGATCTTGATCATAGAGGAAACACCAGACAAGTCGATCAAGATCGGTCCGTTTAGGATTTCATCGATAACAGGTGGAACTTGGATATTTTTTATCCACGACACCTCGGGAAAAATCTGAGGTATCCACATTTCTTTCTAAAACATCATGAACAGCATATTCATTATTTTAACCTACAGGATCGGGGTATGGATTGTAATTAATCTCAGCTTGCTAGCTTTCAGCGTCATCATAAAGTCCATTTTTTATGAGATAGGGGACAAACGAGCAGGACTGCCGCCGCCCATATTCATTTGCAAGACTTTTAATAGTGGATTAATAGAAGCTAGCCATGATGATAAAGGAACGCTAAGATGGAACTGCCATTCGCATCCTAGCCGGGTCCGAAATCGTCTTCCTAGCTTGCGTAGCCAAAAGATAATGTCACATTTCAATAGTCTCATTACGTTCAATCACACTACATGGAGACAAACATAATCATACAACGTAAACGTTAGCGACACAATCGACGTGAAAGTCTTTTCTGAAGAATATTTCACGACGACACCACACGATCTAAGGATTGGGCGGGTTTATGTGTTTGTAATAAAACTTTGTGATAAATAACAGACCGGCTTCTATGAAATCGCGTCATTTTTCGGGATTTATTCCGCGCTGATGAAACTACCGGGAACATTTGACGTGGCTCGTATACACATTTGTCTGTATCAAATTGGGCGAGATGAGCCATCTAGACATGAGTGGATTTTTATAGTTTATGGGGGCCAAACGAACAATCCGAATCAATTGATGATTGACGCCTAAGACATCTCGTGTCTGTGTAGCTTTTAATATAAGGTAACCTTATCACAAAACCTGTGATACTTGTTTGAACATTACCAATTAGTAATTATGAAATCTTTTTTACAGCATAGAAAACGAGCAATCAGAACCGTTTGATGACTACTGATACCCGAATATCCGGACATGTGTATGAGTTGCCCTCCTTCGCTTCATCCCCCTAATGGACTACTGGTTACTCACTTTAGGTGCGGAATACTTACTTATCAATTCAAAGTGAACGCATGCCTCTTTCAAAGAACGCTAATACCGGCTTCGGACCATTGTCTCACTGTACTGGGAACGTCTTACCACCTCGTCGATGTTCAATCAATATTTCCGCCGAACTGGGCCAGCAAGACCGGGTACATGTCGTTTGATGCCTCCCTAAAGCATCAGCTATGCTGGCACGTTTCGAGAGATTTGTGGCTTTTCGGTGGCATATTAGAGATGAGAGACTAAAAAGGGCAACACATTTGCAGTGGCGATTATGTTGTATGATCTATGGACATGAGGAAACATCAAAATTCTCCGACTGCCCGTTTGTCTTCTTAGCCTAAAAACTTAAATACGATTCAGTTGTGAATAGTTCAGTATGTTCTATGATTATTTCATATTCTGTGCATATTCATTCGACAAATAACCTATGTACAAACATTCAACGATATCCTTGACTTAGTAAACACTCGAACTTAGACCTTAGACTTGCTTAGTACCTTAATGCTATGCATATTTCATGATATAACTAACGGACTGAAATGACATTCCGGAGCAAAGTAAATAATAAAGTAGCTCAAACTTCTAATATTACTCGGGTCTCCGAAGTCGCCTAACGTACTCATCAATTTTAAATTTATCTTAAGTCCGTCCGTCCAATCTAGTTTAGAACTTACACATAAACAAAACAGGTCATTGCGAAACGTAGGAAAGATCGTTTGAAAATTTAATTAAAAAGTATAAAAAGCTGGTCAGTATATTCGTATATAGTATAGTCGTGTATATAACATTTACATTAAGTGAATATGTCTTGGTGCTCTAAACTTTTAATCCCTTTCTAAAAATATTCTTAAAAATATTATAAAATTAAATATTATATAAATTAAATGGGTGTAGTCCGGTAGGCTCCTATATCTAAGTGAAACTAGACTAACCACGTCTGCTGCATGTCTGAAGATTTCTGGGCTAAAAGAACACATCTTTGGATCCACTGCGAGATGAGAAAGGAGTCCACCTTTCGAAAGGATTAGCCCAATCTAGCTCTAAATAGAGAGATGTGGAAAAAGAGTGGGGAGGCCTTTGCCCAGCAGTGGGACAATTTGAATGCTACAAAAGCATAAGCGTAAACAAATGTTTTTTGTGTTACTACTGCAAATACAGTGACGTGAAATATATCTGATAGTCAGTACGATGTCTTTTCAGATAAAGTCTGCGTTCAATACATGGAAAATATATTATAAAAATAAAAATATATTTATATAAATATATTCACTTATAAGGGAAGTACTTTGTTTGATACAGTTGAAAGTACAGTACAATACACTGTACTAAAAGAAGAAATGTCCATACATACATATATGTGTATCTTCTTGACAGCTAAATTAATATATTAAACACATTTTATAACAAAACAAATTAATATATTTAACAAAAAGCAGAAAAATTTGAAGCGCATCCCTGTGCAAAGAAAAACATTTTGTAACGGAAAACAAAACGGCGCGGTAAGTATATAACCAAGAACATTGAATATATTCAAATTTTGTTCGAAAATTTTGCATTCACGACATTTTGTCTCTACAGTTTCCGTGAAATTAACATATGAAAGAACCAAGTTGCGCGTCCCACAAATGCAAAAGCCACAATGATGCATCGTTTGATTTCCCACGACACTAACATACCGAAAACTTTACACTGTCTCCGAAAAAATCATAATTAAACATTTACGTTTATGAGAACTTGTCGGTCCTATAATCAGCTATATTTATTTTCACAAATATTTTATAAATTGTTGTAATACTAGGTCTCACCTGAAAGTAATGCAATTCTTCCCATTATGCGGTAAGCATAATAATACTGATTT
This sequence comes from Eumaeus atala, assembly GCA_017140195.1. Lineage (NCBI taxonomy): Eukaryota > Metazoa > Arthropoda > Insecta > Lepidoptera > Lycaenidae > Eumaeus > Eumaeus atala. Next base: position 62,602 of record JAFELO010000312.1, read on the forward strand.
AAAATTACTCGTATATTTGAAATACTCGTATATTTCAATTTTTAACTTAATTCTGTTAGCTTCATAAGAACACGGAAAGCAGCGTCATTCTCAATTAATTGTTTTTAAGAGACATTTTTTATTGTTGCATCATCATCATCGTTATCAGTCTTTATTAGTCCACTGTTGGACAAAGGCCTTTTTTTTTTGACGCGGGGAAACGCATTTAAGTGCCTTCACTGGCCCTGGGTGGAGTCCAGCGGTGAGTCGGGCTCGCGGCACATAGTGACGAATACCCACAAAAACCACCGCGAGTGTCATCAATGCCGCCTTTGGTGAAGTACCCCGCAATCAGGGCACCTCGACGGCTAGTCAGCCCCCTAAGGGACCGACGCCACCTCCACAAGTGGGGTTGTCCCACTCTACAGGACAACCCCACCAACCTTAGGATAGTTCAATGGGGTTAGGCTCCCACCACCGCGCCGCGCGCAACAGCGCCGCCTCATTGTTTTTTCTCTTTTGTCCCCTCTTCTTATAAGAGGGGTACAAAGAGCATACACCTCCTCGGTTCAATTAGCTCCGCCCAAGGTGTCCCGGATCACCCGAGACTACTGAGCCCCACCGCCACGACAATCCGAACCCGCGACCTCTGGCGCAACATGCACGGCCACGTTACCACTGGCGCAGTGGCTCAGCTGGTCATTACAATCACATCAATATGATGGAGCGTTTTGTCATTTATCGATGAAAATTTAAATGATCACTGAAATATATGACTTGTAATTCTACACACTTACTGTTGAAGTGAAAATTAAATTAGGTCTAACATGACAGCCTACGTAAAAAAAAATCAAACAAGGACAGGTGAAAAGTACATGATAGGTGTAATTGGTCAACTTTACATACATCTTTGGATATACACGACACACATCGGGGGTCGCCAGTCGCGACCTGTTATAATACAACAATAAATTTAGCAAAAAATCCGCTTATTTATATATCGGTATATTATATAATTTACCGCTTCGCCCCCACACGGGGGGGAAGGTAAAAAGGAGGGCAATGCGTCGGCATAATTATGCTTATAATTATGCGTATCGGTAGTCTTTGAAAGGCTACAATTCTCGTTTGTCTCCCTATACTGTAAAAAAAAATTATGACCCTACTTTATTTTTAACGCTACAATAATATTGTGTACATTCCTTTTGGTTTTGATGATGAACTTATTGTCCATTATCTCTGAAGACGTCATAATGGTTCATAAAAAATACGACGAAATTTATATTTTATATCTGAGATTTATTTTGGACGCGCCGTAAAAGTGTCCGATCGTCGGATAACTAATTCGACAGAGAAGAGATAGCCCCTGAGCGAAAAACGTTGTACGGCTCGAATGTTAATGCGTTTCCATTCGTAAATGTTGCGATATTTTTTTTGTCAATGAATATAACGGTTGGTATACATTGGTATTATATACTTGTCAATATCACTTTATACTACTTTGAAATATATTTCCGACATGAGTGACATTAGGAAACATCCACTATACAACGTGAATTGGAAAAGAGTTGGGTTTGATTTTAGGAAGAGGTAGTGCTGCATAGGAGGTAGTGCCGTGCATAGTGCATGACACTACCTCCACCTATGCATCGGGAATGGGCCGGCACGACCGTGGAGGTACCTCTCGCTCACTTAACACCGTCGTAAGGGGACAGCTTCAGTGTCGCGTTTCGTGCGGTTTGTGAGTAGCCGGTGGTCCATGAGGGGGAAAGAAGGAGAGCAACGCATCGGCATAGTAGATATGCGGATGTTCATGGGCGTCAGTTGTAGTAAAATGGCTTTTGCCCCCCCCCCCTATTCTATAAAAAGAAACACATCATCTTTCTCTACACGGCCTAACTGTACCAATAAAACTAAGATAAAACAAAAATATTGTTCGTGTATATAGTAGACCTCGCCGAACTCGGTGTTATTTAGGAGATATACACACCGTGTGATAAATACAAAGAATCAAGCGGAACCAAGTATAAGAATTTCGTAGGGACAACTAGCTGAAATTTTAGATATCTCTTTCTTACTCGTGTATTTCGAGTACTAAATACGCTCCGTGTTCTTGGACGGTGTCTTTAAAAGGACCCTGTATAAGTCTTTAAAAGGACCCTGTATAAGTCTTTAAAAGGACCCTGTATAAGTCTTTAAAAGGACCCTGTATAAGTCCTTAAAAGGACCCTGTATAAGTTTTTAAGTAGATCACTGTTACTTGGCATTGAAATCGGGCCAAAATTATGATTTCAATATAAAAATATTTTCATCACAATAGCATATATCACAAATAGCAGCGGTGTGAGGTTATGGCTATAATGTGGTAAGTGATCGTTAGATTATACTGTTTAAACTGATTGACAAATTATTTAAACTTGCACTTGGCCTATTGCGTTTCTATTATAGTCTTTATTTAAAGGTAAGAACTTACAGTTAAGTAGTCCGCTTTTCTCTTAGTCTTATTTTTGTTTTAAAGTTTCACTACAAATCCTTTGGCATGCGCAACCAGCGCTACATTAAAAGGCATCTAGAAAATTTTGAAATGCTTGTTGTTTTAAAGGGGTAATTTGTCCAAAGTATTTACTAACTTGGATACTTTATAAATACCGATTCTTTTTAAGTATACAGGTGTTAGGTATTGTAGAGAAATAACCTGTATGAAGCAAATCCGTGAACAGCTGTGCTGTTGAGCTTTTCAGGCTTTTTACAAATTAAAAAACTACGGTGTCAATTATCAAGCTAGTTCCTAGGCTAACTTGCTTAAAATCTGATACGAATGACTTTCGTCTATTAGCAGGAGGAAAATCTTCTTTTGCCTATTTTTTATATACTATAATGAAAAATTGGAGCCTTCTCATGACTACCTACAGCCATAGACATTGTTGTCATGCAGATGTGTTGCGCGCCTTTCCTCCTTCCCTCCAATGCGTCATCAGCTACTTACAAACCGCACGAAACGCTTTTGCGTTTGTAGAGCATATAAGTGTTACCATTTGTAATGGATGGTTATTTTTAAAACAATGATTCATACATATTTAAAAAATAATTGTATTGAAAAATAAACAATGCGATTATTTCTAATAAACCAGTTCAAAATAATACGTAAAACAATCGGAAAACATAACTCGTGGACCCAATTAGGTATAAACAATGCAATTTCCTTGATATACCTACTATCTATATAGAACCCTTGCTTTTATCAACCTAGAAAATCTACGACATCACTTTCTTTACGAAGTCAAGAGTGAAGTTACACGACCAGAGAGAAATCCATTGAAAAACTTAAATACTTTAAAGCGCTTTCTATTCTATCGATACGCTCAGGACAAATAGAAGAGAAATGATGTCAAGTGCCTTTTCCGCTTAAGCCCTAAGATGTAATCTTCCCGAGAATGCGTTTAAATAAAATAGTTCCACCGTTACAAGAATAGATTCAAGCCATTTCGGAATAAAACTTTAAAAAGGCCAAATGCGAAACCTATTATTATCATCATTATTCGCTCATCGCTCACCATGATTTCAGACATAGTAAATATATCAAATATTAATAATACAATTATCCAAACACACTAAAATTAATTGATTCTCCTCTTCCAGTCCTGTCTTGTCTACTATCTTTTAATCCTGTCGTTTCAGAAGTTTTACAGCTACCATGGTCACGGATGGGCTGAGATAACAGGTGGCCTAACGTTACAAGTTATTAGAAGTATCCGAAGATTTTTTTTTCGTTTTTCGTACCATTGGCTCTAAATAAAATCTAGTGACTACATCATCTGTAACTCTGTTGAGATCGGATGTAGTACTTCTTACAGGGCACGGAGAGAGCAGGTCAACAGGTGCGCTATCGTTTGAGCTGATTGTCCACAGTCGCAATTAATTTTGATTTGGTCATCAAAATATATCCACAGTTTGTCGTGTCTACTCTGCAACTCCGGACCGGCGGTTGAGAGAATTCCATAGAGCCCACTTCTCAGAGTCAGCAGAGGCAATAAAGTCCAGAGGAGGGATATTTTTGGCCCAGACTTGTTTATCAATTCCACTGACGCACTAATTACAGAAGATTTATTCACCATTTTGCTGTAATTAATTTATGAATCATTATATATAATAATAATATAAAAACCTTATCAATTTATTTAAACACATAAAACTTCGTTGCCAAAGTATCTCACCACTTATCGAAAAACTTGTAGCAATTAATGCTTGCACCGCTGTGCATGTCCCTGTCATCCCCTGCATATGTTACACATAGCAAAAATGTCTGCCTATAACATCCAACCGCCTATAGCTTGACGAATTACGTACAATTCGTAGATGAATTGCATACCAATAACTGTTAGAAGTCAGTTTATTAAATCAAACACTATTTTATACAACAACACGCCTTCGCGCTAGTTCCCTGACGGGTCGAGACCTATTTATGAGTACCAACGCCCAAGACTATCGGAATAATTGAAAATAAAGAAAATTCGTCAGTGCATGACACTTCCCCTTATCAAATATCTCTATGCTAATAGTAATAACTAACGCGACAAAGAGAAACATAAAGAACTCGTTAGCTAGATCAATTAATCAAAAAATCCTGGTGTAGTATATTAATATACTTACTAATTAATTAGTAGTAATATAACAGGTAGAAGTGGATCTCGTAGCGATCTACAAGATTTCCTTCTCTCTATGCTTATTATAAAACAAGGTACCCAAAAGCAGTCTTTATACGATCGGTTTTTTCAATACCTGCTAAGCGCGGTTTCACCCTTGAATAGATTAATTCCGAAGAAGGTTTTTTCTTTTTAATTTTTATTTAAAGGCATACATTATAAGATAAGGCCAACCTAGAGGAAGGTTTTCAATGTATAATTTGACTCTGTTATTCACGGGGAAGGCCGGGCGGTTGACTAGTGTAACATAAATGTAGCTCTGCTATTTTAGATTTTCGCCCAAATACGATCAATGGAGGAAGTTTTTCAATAGATTGAAATCTTCACGCCACCTGCTGAAGTTTTCGCAGCCGCCCCACCCGTGGCATCGATTTGAAAGGGAAATGAATATTTAAGTTCCAACTTTGCCAACCGTCCCCGGTTCTCGACTATCTACTAAGTAACTTTAGGATTACTTGCATTCTTTAAACATATATTTTTATCGAATTTCTTATTGTAGTAAATTTACATCGGCCTTTTGCTAACTTATTTAGACATCTTTATTTCTTAGTAACGAAACGAGCAGGATCAAGTAATGGGTCTGGCTCTCTGATATACATCAAAAGTGATCCGGTTTCTCTATTCTTATGTTCCACACGACATGCTACAATGTAATAATTATGTATTCCTAGAAGAAAATGTCTACATCGGGCATCTGTATAGAGATGAGCCAACTACTCAGTGTATAATCATATAGTTTAAGCTGAATTTTGGCTACAAGGGATCTCTATTGAGAAAAGCCATCTGCGCCGGATACATTATAATGCTTTTTAAATTATTTGGACAGACACAAGTGCATTCTTCCTCTTCTTTCGTTCCCGTATTCCGTTGAGAAGGCAATCCGACATGACAGGAGAAGATGGGTCATTTACCTTCCAAGTTCGAAGTTGTGGCACCGTCATCTCCCTGATGGCCGAATGCTATAAGAAATTGAAAATTATTATTTGATCGGACCTAGGTTCCGAACTTGGGACCTCACGTCTGTGGCTGAACATGGCTGAACAGGGATCATTTACTTAGGATATATGTTATAGTGCACAACTGTGCAGGTACGCAGGCACAAATACTCGTTTTTTTCTTAAACGACTATTTCCATATTACAAATGAACCGTTTTTGCAGTTCTTCCCGTCCAAAGATATAACAGGGGTTACAATTTTTACCATTTAGCTCCAAATATTTCACAGGTTGTTGCCATAATCAAAAGTTTTCTCAAAAATTTCGATATCATTTAAACAGACCTGTACAAAGACTTCCCACACGGCTTTGCTATCTCGAAAAAAAAAATGTCATCCCTCAGTTCCTTAAAGATTTCATTTTTGACAATCTTTCTATTAATTTTACATCTTATTGCGGTTCATAAAATATGTATCTCGTAAATTTCAAACATTATATAACTCATGGTCCCCGAATAAAACGGACGGACAGACGGACATGAAGAAATCATAAATGTTCCGATTTTTACCATTTAGTTACAGAACCCTAAAAATACTTTTTAGCTAAACGGGTTTGCCAGTTTTCAAACATAAATATAAACAACACAACCAACGATATTTCACATACCACAAACCATAAAAATATTTTCTTTTTTATTCAGACTTATTCGAATAGTCCCTACGGAGACATCAAAGGCCGAACATGTTTACTGACTGGATAAGCAAATTTATAAGTATTGATAGGACTATAATATGAGTAAGAACATCCTAGAGACAAAATATGGCGCTGAGAGAATCTGTAAACAGATTGTTTTCGTTACCACGAAACTGGATTTTAATTAGGCAAGCAGCCAAATTCCAATCGGCTTTCTACATGGGCTGTCACTAATAGCCAATATCAAATGAATTATGTTGATATTTGCGTGGGCATTTTGTTCATGACAATTGTACCCTTTTCATGTAGTAAACCTCGGATTATGTTTGGAAGGTGATATAAATATTTGTGACAAATGTTTATGGATTATAAATAATATTAGCATTATTAGTAAGCATGGAAAGACAAAAAGTTATGTGCGGCCGTGGACTTAAGACACGGAGAATTGGACCCTAAAAAACTAATCGCATCCAATGCAATCCATTTATGCGCATTCCATATGTGGAATTGCAGAGAGATGTCACGCATTCCGTGAACCAACGCATCCATTTTTAGGTAGTGGCATTCTGCATACTGCATGACACTGCATCCTCCTATGCAACGGAAATGGACCGGAACGACCAGGGAAGTACCTCGCGTTCACTTGATACCGTTGTAAAGTGAAAGCGTCGCTGTCGCGTTTCATGCGATTTGTAAGTAGCCTGGGGCCCATTAACCCCTTTGTTGATATTGTTGAGACTCTCCAATCACGGCCGCGCGCTGGCGTTGCCTACAGCAGGCTCGTGAACTGGTCACATGGTCCAACCTGCTGATTGTATTTTACGTGAATCGCTAACAAACTATTGATTGCATGAAATTTTGCACTTTTATACTAAATTATGTAACCGTAACATCTATCTCGCGAAAATGCTGTTCACGGAATCTCCCTAATTCTATACATTTCACAATGACTAATAATATTTGGAGCGTACGTGATATAACACTGGGCTTTATATTCACAAGAGTAGCATGGGCGTTGACAGCCGACCATGTCATGTGTTCACCCACAGTGAACACATGACATGGTCGGCTGTCATGCATTGAACCCCGTTGTTACGATAGAGCACTCTTCAGTGAGCAGTACACGGCTCAGGAATTCTTAAGTCAGGCGTCCGAATTCTTAAGTCAGACTTCTTCTCGGGCCATATCGAATACGCACCTTTTAAACTCCATTCTACTCGTAGTCATATTGCATAAGACATTACACTCGATGATAGTGATAGGGACGCCGGCCATCCTCTTTTAGCACTCCGCAAACGTGCAAGTGGTAAAGACAGAATTCATGTCCCATCGAACATCCCCAAGTCTTGTTCTTCAATACCCATGTTGTACATGCGCGTATGCTAACGTTAGAATGCCATCACCGTCGGCAATGCCATGTTCTTCGGAACAGCATGCAGGTCCTCGTAAACCTTGCGCGCTTATACATTCTTCATCAACATATTAAAATATTCCTAATTGATGATGAATTCAAGCCTTATCGTGGCAGTGGGGCTTATAG
>JAFELO010000312.1:70674-106538 GCA_017140195.1 Eumaeus atala
GCTAACGTTGGAATGCCATCACCGTCGGCAATGCCATGTTCTTCGGAACAGCATGCAGGTCCTCGTAAACCTTGCGCGCTTATACATTCTTCATCAACATATTAAAATATTCCTAATTGAAATACGATATCACTGACACTGGTCACTCGCGAACTTCACCATGGTTCAAGCCTTATCGTGGCAGTGGGGCTTAGTAGCCTGGGGTGAACCCAGGCGAAGTCAATTGAACAGAGGGGGACCTTTGCACCCCTCTTATAAAAAGAGGGTGCTTAAAGATCAGGAGGAGGAATCGCTCTCGGTACCCCTCTTATAAGAAGAGGGGACCTAAGAGCAACAGGAAGTGGCACTTTTGCGCACGGGGCAAGGGCGGGGATGGGAAACTCACCCTTTTCCACTGTCCCAAAGTCGGTGGGGTTGTCCTATAGTGCTGGGCAACCCCATCTGTGGAGGTGAAGTTGGTCCCTTTGGGGGCTGACTAGCCGTCGAGGTGCTCTGATGATTGTTGTTCCGGGGCACCTCACCAAGGGTGGCACTGGTGGCACTCGCAGTGGTCGTTGTGGGTGTTCGGCACTATCCTGTGCCGAAAGTCCCACACTGGACCTCACCCAGAGTCGGTAAAGGCGCCTAAATGCGTTTCCCCGCGTCAACAAAAAATAAATAAAAAGGCCACTCGCGAAAAAGAACCAAAAAAAATACGGCTATCGATACCCTGCGTTAGGACATCACGCGTGTAACTAAATGAAATTTGAAAACTATTGCATAAAATTGCACCGCACTCAAGGTCAAAGAAGCCGCCACTATGAAGGTGCATGCGGACAGGCCAGATGTGTATTGCAGCTGTTGATCACCTCGCTTCACGATTCTAATGAGGTAAAGTAAATGCGACGCGATAATTACAATTATTATTTCATCTTTATGTGTATTCACCAGGGATGACAGGCAACTGTTCAGCTCAGTGTCGCGCAGTTGTTGTTCTAGTGTGGTTTACTTAAAAAATTGTCGCGTACCGTCGCGTCACACCGCTGCGTGCAACACCGACAGTTAACCGGCGCCTTAACACACAATATTTTTCAAACGAACACCGCGTGTCTATTTCTTATGAATGTAATAGCATGTGCAATGAACTACGCGAAGACATTAAACATTTTTTTTTTTGTTTAATCAATCTAAATCATTGTTAGATTTTAATAGTTAACTTGCCAATATTTGATTATGTCGAACTTTGACCTTCAGTTATGGTATACATATATGTATACGTGCCCTAAAAGTACAAAAGGATTTTTGTTACATACTGTATATAGTCAATTCGGTCACTACATTACTACGCCTGTATTTTTATAAATAATTGTTATTTAAGAAATAAAATATGTCATAAAATCTTATTAAATCGGGTCTGTTCTAAAGTTATACAAATTTTGGAGAAATTATGAGAGTGAACTTATGAAAGCTAAGATATATCCCACGATGCTACGACCAATTGTAGCGGAGTAAGTTTTTAATATGTTACGGCAAATAAGTACCAATAAATCCTGACGTGCGTACACACAAAACACGTTTTTTTTGCACACGTGTTTGCACGGTGGATGGTATTACAATTGTTGTATAGTCGACAAGATATTCGTATTTTAGTGTACTTAGTCCGTAGATCAGTTACAGACTGACGGTAGAAAGTTTCGAGTGTGTAGTCCCTAATAGAGCCTGCTCACCGAGATGTTATATATTATGTCACTGCACCAATGCACTTGTGCCTATTCCTGTGCTTCGGTGAGGTTGCGTGGCGTTCGGCTTGAAAGTTTCCTCCTCACGCAAATATGTTCCCGAATAATTTCATCAACGAAAGCCAATCTCTTATTGTTGCCAATACTTATTGTTTTGAATTCAAATGATGGTGATAATGAAACTCCAATTTACAAACTAATAATAAACACGACCTTAATTTAAACGAAACTTATGCATGTGGTCCGAAACCAGCGCATCTGATTCGTAAGTGGAATTGAATAAATTACGAACACTACGCACTTGTACGAAAATACACAAGTGTACGAAATATGGACGTTACAAAGACGTTCCCACGATTCTGCAATACAACTATCAACATCAGCCGGGTGACATCCACTGTTGGACATAGGCCTCCTACATAGGTTGTCCTAGGTCAATACTATAGCACAACCAAATAAAAATCACAATATCTGCTGAGCGAGCTATTATATATTTTATTAAATATTTCTTCGCTAACGTTGAAATTCCAAGAAAACGGTCACGTTTTTCAATACCACAACATAGTAATCGTATAAGGTTAGTCAGCTATAGTTACTTCGCCGTCAAATAGGGATTTTGTAATACACTTATCCGATATGGCTCACCTTGAACCGCGCGATCGTCAATCATCGTTTTTGAACGTGACTCAACATGTAGATCGCCTGCCCGACCCTCGTTATTGCCATGTTCAAAAATACATAAGAAAACGTAACTTTAATGTAATGAAATATGACTCCAATGGATCATCACTTTACGTGGAGATTGAAATAATCGTGGGGGGGATTTTGTAGGCTCATCTAAGTTGGAATTTGATATTTGTTCCCATGAAATAGAAAAAATGGTTGGAGATTAATCTTAAGTAAAAAATTAAAATGATATCTAATACAATTAAATTTAAATGTAAATGCTCAAGAAATAAATCATATAATGGAAAAGCCTGCTAGACTCATAGTACCTGCAGAAGTTTATTAGTTTCAATATTTGAATAACATTTCCCATCGAGAAAACTGAAACACGTTGGTCGAACATAGGCTACATTATTTCCAAAACCAACACTCCCCAAGGCTGTCCCATGGTCCCTGCTTAACACCAGGCTATAACTAGCCTTCCGTTACACACGAGAGAATGGAAAAAGAGAGCTTATAAGAGATATCTCTGGATGTCTGACATAGTAAGTAATCATACTTTAAGTAATACAAGTAACACTGCAAATCAAACGCACAGAAATGTACAACAGAATATACAGTCAATAATAATATATTATCAACATCTCATTCGTTCGTTCGTGATTTAAGCCCTTTTGACAACAAAAAAAAAGGAACAATAATAAGTAATATAAAGGCTGTCCTTTATATTATTTATTATTATTCTTTTATCTATCTTATATAGATCATTCATTATTTGCTCTTTTGTAATTATAAATTGATTTACACTCAATTATCTAGCTGCTATAATTATAATTAAAGTTGCGAAACTTAGCGTTTGTCTACTCACTAATGAACTATTTACAAGCTACGTGGGGCGTGGGTTAATTGAGAAACTGCTGTGTGCCCTTTCAAACTTATTTCATGAAAATTGTTTTACTGCTTATAAAATTATACTTCAGTGTTCTTGGACTTTATACACTATTAATTACAAATAAATCTGGCATAACAATAACACAGTTATTAACACATTAAATAACACGGCTTACTTTCAAGAATTCAGCTAATATCAAACTATTCTCAGTAGGTGTCCTCCATTTTATTTTTTCAACAAATAACTCTTAGTCCACCCTGACGAATTAGGTAAGGTTAGGCACCCTGCCATCTCCACCAGGGTTCAAACCTTGTCGTGGCGGTAAGTAGTCTGGGATGAACCCGGGCGAAGCCAATTGAACCGTGGGGGATCTTGCACCCTCTTATAAGAAGAGGGAGAGTAAAGGTCAGGAGGAGAAAGCCCTCTCGTTACCCCCCTTATAAGAAGAGAGGACCAAAGAGCATCAGGAGGGGGCGCTTTTGCGCATAGAGCAAGGGGAGAGGATGAGAACCTCACTCCATTGCACTGTTCCAAAGTCGGTGGGGGTTATCCTGTAGGGCAACCCCATCTGTGAAAGTGGAGTTGGTCTATTAGGAGACTGACTAGCCGTCTAGGTGCCCTGACGATTTGTTATTCCGGGGCACCTCAACAAGGGCCGCACTGATGGCACTCACGGTGATTTTTGTGGGTATTCGGCACTATCTTGAGCCGCGAGTCCCACACACCGCTGGACCCCACCCAGGGTCAGTGAAGGCGCGTAAGTCCTCCGTAAGTTTCCCCGCGTCAACAAAAAAGGTTACTATATAGTGCTAATGTGTTCGAATATTAAACAGAATATTTGTGGTAGGTCTTCCCCAAAACGGCTTGATCGATGAACGACTGGGCCCATTTCGTTAATTTATTGTTTTATTATAGTCACGAGGATGATATGGTGAAAGAAAAATCTAAGAAAATTGAGAGATTTATTAGGAAATTCAACAAAAACTGCTACCATAATGTTATTAAGTGTAAGATCTAGACCATAACATAGGAACGCCCGCTTATGTGAAAAGTGCCTGATAACATAGGAACGCCTGTGTATGTGACAAGTGCCTGATAACATAGGAATGCCTGCGTATGTGAAAAGTGCCTGATAATATAGGAATGCCTGCTTATGTGAAAAGTGCCTGATGACATAGGAATGCCTGCGTATGTGAAAAGTGCCTGATAACATAGGAATGCCTGCGTATCTGAAAAGTACCTGATAACATAGGAATGCTTGCGTATGTGAAAAGTGCCTGATAACATAGGAATGCCTGCGTATCTGAAAAGTGCCTGATAACATAGGAATGCCTGCGTATGTGAAAAGTGCCTGATAATAAGATACTATACTATACGCACCACAATAAGATACTATACCACCTGTATGGTGGCGTGTGTGAAACACACAGATGGCGTGATATGTATAACACACACAAGTCGCGCCAGTATTATTAAAAATCAAAATTTTAATATTACTGGCGTCAACAGTTAAATATCAATCTATGAAGCCTGTTATGTGTTTAATGAGTTTGGTTAGTATGAGCAAAGCGAGCTTTTTTTCTTGTTTTTTTTATATGGAGGAATGTGCTACTGGTTGGAGGAGCTATTGCTCTCGCTTCTACAGTTCATCGGACTAGCGAAGACTTTTGTGTCTTGCGGTTTAGGGCGACAATAGGGGACCAAACGCCCCTCTTTTCCCGCAGATGAGAAGAGATGTGCCTGGTTGTTTATGGACGTACCCTAGTAATTATTTTTGGGACCGAAAAGGGGGAGACGGTTCGCGTTCCCACACTTGTGGATAGCGAGATCTCGCGGACGTGACGCCCTCCTTCCACTTTCCATTTCAATGGGTCATCAGTAACTCCCAAACCGACAGTATTGAAATTAGTGACGTAACGCATTCACGTGAGCGATCGTGCCGGGCCAATTCAGTTGTAGTGCAGCAGTGCACTACGTCTTACAAAAATTGTGGGTTAGTAGTAAGTACTAGTTACCTTTTGGCAACTACCGACGCCCATAGTCATTCGCATTATTACTTTCATGCAGATGATTTTTCTTCTCCCCTCAAAACATATGTTAGTAGTATTATTAAATTATATATTATAGTACCAGCTGTCTCGACAGACGTTGTTCTGTCATAAATTCATTTTGTTATCGTTGTGACGTGACTACATTTAAAAAAAATGTTAAGGATGCACAACCCCTGTCACTAAGTGGTATGAAAACACGGTAAAGCCGTTTCGAAGGAGTAATGTAACTAACAAGAAATTTATATATAAGAGATATCTAAGTGTATATTTTAATGATTTATTTCAGATGCAAATTAATAACAACTTCTATTTCAAAGCTACACCAGGTCTCCAAATGCGAGTTTTTGTACCACAATTATTAACGGAACAAAAACGAATGAATTTTGTTTTATATAAAAGAAGACAGTCATATGGATGAAGATACATTTATAACGTCTACAAAATTTAATAATCCTTACGAGCATTGACTTGTCTTAGAATATTAACAGCGACATGGATTTTATGAATTTGTCCTTAATGTTGCAAGCTTAAAACTTTTCGTTCGCTGTGAAATTCTTTTAGAACTTGAACAATGATGGCAACAATGTGTAACAAGGCTACACCAAGACCCCTCGTCGTTGTCAGTGACGGATTCACCCCGCGGCGACGCAGGGCGCCGGGCCCAGGCTGTCGGCCGTTCAAATTAATTATGCGCTACGAGCCCGATTACGATGCATAGAAAAACTTTGTAAATAGTATAGTGGAAGTCTGCCTCATGGTCTAGTGATAGGCACGTTCAGCCACTGTCGTGAAGTCCTGGATTCGAGTAACGGGTCGGACCGAAGCATTATTGTGATTTTTTCAATTTCTAGTCACAATCCGGAGTTAGGAAGTTGTGTTACTCCCCCGTGCCTCATAGAGCACGTTACGCCGTCGGTCCTGCGCCTAGTTTCTTTCCTGTCGTATCGGACTGCCGTCCCATCGGAAGAGGAGAATGAGGGTACAGGGAGTACAGATGAGCCTGCGCACACACTTGTGTACAGTAATATGTACAGATGAGCCTGCGCACACACTTGTGTTCAATAATATGTACTGCGCAGTTGGCTCATCTCTAAAGGGATGGCCGCCGTGGCCAAAATTCGGCTAAGACGACATTAATATAGCAGGGGTTATGCCATACTAAAGATGACGAATTGAATCGATACGAATGGGGACATTACTCTCGCCGTATAACATCTCCAAGGTGAGGGTTGTGCTGTCGCGTTTCGTGCACTTTATGAGTAGCGGGTGGCCCATTGGGAGGATGGGATAAAGGGCAGTTGCCCTTCATCATCGGTAGTTACCAAATTGCTTCGATTGATAGTTTCTGTCCCGAATTACAAAATATCTTTAAACCTTTGTATTGTTCTGTTTTAGGAAGAACATAATTTTAATTGTTGTTCAATAGAGTATTTAACAGTGGACTTGATCCGTGGATACACTATCGTAAATATACTAATGGCACCATACATTTCGGAATAGAAATATTTCTAATTTCATTTTCGATAATATTATGTATCTGTGCAAAATTTCACCCCAATCCGTATTTGCGTGCACAACCTATTTAAAGAGTTTCGATCATTCGATTTTGCGCGAGAGAATAACAAATATACAAACTTTGTAATCCAAAGTTATACAGATAAACAATCTAAGATAATATCCTTGGACTATAACAACTGTCATAAACAACACGTAACATGAAAGTATAACCATCACTTCTTCCCATGAGTGACTGGAATGTACTTCGCCAGTTTCATCGGCCCTATTCCACGGCAGTGCAACAATAACACTTACTTACATGATAGTGCCGAATACCGACAAGCATCACCGCGAGTGCCATCAGTGCTGCCCTTGGTGAAGTGCCCCGGAACAACAAATCATCAGGACACCTCGACGGCTAGCCAGTCCCCTAAGAGACCAACTCCACCTCCAGAGAGGGGGCTGCCCCGCACTACAGGACAACCCCACCGACTTTGGGGCAATAGAGTGATGTTCCCATGCTCTCCCCTTGGCCTTTGCGCAAAAGCGCCTCCACCTGATGCTCCTTGGTCCCCTCTTTTTATAAGAGGGTACCGAGAGGGCTTCCTCCTCCTAATCTTTAGCCCCCTCTTCTTATAAGAGGGGTGCAAAGATCCCCTCGGTTCAATTTGCCCCGCCTGGGTTTACCCCAGGCTACTACACCCCACCGCCACGACAAGGCTTGAACCATGGTGGGGAATATATAGTAACCTAGTTTAATGCTATATTAATATATCGCTAGATCGTTCGAGAACGCCTGGTGGCCTACTCGAATATTTACTCGAATATTTATTCCCTGATATATTCCTACTTCATGAACGGCACAACTAAACCGCAGCTTGGTCACTTTTCATACATGAAAAGTTTGACCCGAGGCTGTCCACAGGGCTCAGTACTATCTCCATACTTACGGAATATAGGATTCGACGACTTGTTTTTATTGCCACTGCCGGCACTGTGTACTTTAAGAGGTTACGCGGACGAAACACTTTTAATAGTACAGGGTAACTCGCGATCTCGAATCGAAGTTAAGTCAACCAACCGTCTCAGTTTAATATCGACCTGGGGGAGAAGGAACCGATTAGAAAACTTTCCAAACATTATTCAAAGATTGCTTAGAATCCATCCCACGTATTAAATTTAACAAAATATCAGTTCAACGTAAAGAAACCATCACATATTTAGAACTAATATTAGAAAATAAATTCACCTTTTTAGAACACATTATACAAACAGGAGAAAAGGCAAAACATAATTTTTATGCGGTGGGAAATAGTGGCGGGCCAAGCCCGATAAATATCGCTAGATCACAAGTCACATGATAATGTATATTTTACGGGGTATTACTTTTATATTTTTATTAATAAAACATCATTTGGGTGAACTAAAGCTCAGCTCCAACCATAAAATATTTCATTTAAACGCGTCTAATGTATGAAAGGCTCGTAAAAAATGAAACAAGCAATGGAAACATTTTAATTCTATTCCCTCCGTACTACAGATAAAGGATATATAAAAAATACTACTAACGGGAAGCGACGAAACGAAGTTGTACTCGGATTTTTAAACATAATTCATAAGGCTTTACAATAAAACTACTTTTACGGTTTTTATCGCGGCTTATTAAATTATTTATGTAGCCCGACGTTTCAGAAGCTTTACAGCAACCATGATCACGGTTGGACTGGCTACATAAATAATTTAATAAACCGCGATAAAAACCGTAAAAGTAGTTTTATTATAATGACTAACATTCGCGTGAACTTAAGACTAGATATCTTAATAGATAAGGCTTGTTTGGTTACCCAGATAAAAGATATTTTTGGTGTTGATTATGTTTTCTAACGCCTGACGCCGGACTTGCAACCGCACAAGAGTGAAGCGGAATCGGCGGAATTAGCAAGAGAATCGTGCCAGTACCAACTAAAAACTGGAAGAATTTTCAGCCACTGTTGTTCCGGATCTATTAGTAACAGGACGTCCCATAGTTAACCGGTTTCCAGTGAAGGAGCAGTCTTCATCACAAAAGGTGTTGACACCTTTCGTGATGAAGACCGCGTCGTAGTGTTACGGGCTCTGGTACATAGAACTCCGGCTGCCGCATTTCTATGGCAAATAACTTTGTATGTAGTTCCTTCTGCGACTCCTACCACAAACCTAAAGAGGAGGAGTGCTTCAAAACCCATTCTGTCGTCTCCTTGCGGCACATCACTTCCTCACAAAAAGAGGCCATTGTAGACTCCTGCAGGATTTTTCATTTCTAAGCATCAAACAATATCATCCCCTCAACGTTTCTGTAACAATTGTTCCACCCTATTTTTGGGCTAATACGCCAAGAAACGTCCGCGCATTAAAGGAAAACCGAAGCCTGAAAATACCTAACCTTGGTTATTATTTCATTTGGTCGAGATATAACAAATAATCAAATTAACTAAGTAATAAATGTAAGAAACAGAATAACATGATACACGCACTAATTATTGTTGTAACATCATGACTCCTGGCAATTATATGTAAGTTTAGGACAAGTACAATATTATGGTACCATCGAAGTGATTTGATTATGGATTTGGAAGGTGGCTGATAGTACCTTGGACTACACGCTACATAGTAAACAAAAGGCGCACCCCAGTATTTTAAACTATTACAAGTTTTTACTCTAACCTCAAAGGGTCTTTTAGATACGAATAAACTCCACGAATCGTGAAATACTTTTTACGTGGCGATCCTTATCGACTGCAATTTAGCGATACCTATGCGTTCATTAAAAATTTTAGTAAGAGGTGATGTCACGTTGCGTTGCAGTCAAATTGCCGTAAGGTGATAGCTATGCTATCGGGTTTCATGAAGTTTATGAGCCGGTTGCCCGATGGAGAGGAGGAAAGTAGGGCAACGCATCGGCATTGTAATTGAAGATATCTATGGGCGCCGGTCGTCCTCAAAAAGCTGTTAGTCGTTTGCTTTACAAAAAAACCCCGTTTCAATTATTGACTAACCACGAATGTAAATGCCTCGATTAACTACATATATACATAGCTTGGATCACACGGAACACGTATTGCTAAAGGGAAATAATGGCTTACTACACATTCCCACATTACCCCTTGTTGGCTGCACTAGAAACTAATTGTTCTCGTGAATAACGTATAAAGTACACTCGCGAACAGTGCATGGCGTGTTCTGGAGCGTTCTAGAAATTTCTAGAACATTCTAGAGCGTTTAGAACGTATTTATGATACAACTTTGTTGCGATTGTGATTTGAACGCACTCGGAATTCAGATTGTTATCGCAGTTTAGGGTAAAGTAAAAGTACGGCTTAATTTTTATATACTAAATAAATTTAGCACAGGGAGACAAACTCTTCAGTCGAGCCGGCCCAATTTGGATCCAATGCAGCGTGGCACTACCTCTTACTTTGCACATATTATCAACAATAATGAAGACTATTGGGGATTATAAATGAAAATTAGCTACCACTTAACTTGAAGTACATTAGAAAGGAGATCGTTTTTCTAAATAACATTTCCACTGCTTTGTTGTATGTCATACTAGCTTAAGATCGCGGTTCCAATAGCCACGTTAGCTTTTAAATATCGGAATTAAAATTGAGACCTATTCTTATATCAACCGTAACTTAGCAGCGTAACCCCCCCCCTCTCTCTCTCTCTTTCTCTCTCTCTCTCTCTCTCTCCTTGACGTTTCAAAGTGTATGATGCGTTCATCATGCACCCGTATGTACGCACAGAGATCCCCGAAATAAAAGTGAAGAATCTCGGGATCGGTTTAGAGACCATATTCTCACCTTCAAGAAGCGCATAGCCAACGTCAGTGAAAAAGATCCTCTCCATCCAAATCATTCAATCATTTATGACAGGGCTGAGATTACCTTAGATATTTCTTGCGCCTATATCATGATCAAGGTTCTGGAGTGGAGGCCTCGTCGTTTAGGAAAACGAAGTGTTAATTGCTAATTTTTAATTTCACATATTGGATCTATGCATTGGACATAATGATTACTTATGCTTGTCTTGTTAAGTTTAAATTGAGGGTTCGCAACGCGCCCATATCTGCGAAGATACCACCAATAAACACTGCTGGGCACCTCTTTCTTTTGGTTGTGATCATTACTTCACAAAGGTACTTAAATTTAGAGTAATTCACTCCATTACATATTTGTTATTTATAAAATCCTTTAGGTTATAATAGGATTTTAATATGAGTTTCTCTTTAACGATAGCTTTAAATATATTAATCGACAAATCTGTTATATTACTGGGAATTTTATTATAAAAACGAATACATTTACCCGTAAATGAATTAATAATTTTATTTAGCCTTGACGAGGGTACAGCGATCTCCTTGCAGTAGCTGGTCCGGGATGGATGCGAGTAGCAGATCAGCCGTCTTGGCGTTCATTGAAAGAGGCTTATGTCCGGCAGTGGACCGATAAGGGCTGATAATATTGATGATGATGACATAAGATCCGATTTGGTGAATTAGTGATCCTACGGCCTTCATGGCCGTAAGAAGTATTGTTAAATTAGCTATCACAACCCACGTGTGTCGTGATGCATCACTCTCATCCGCGGGGAGAATGGGAGATGATCCCCCATTCGACCCCAAAAGTAAGCTCTACGCCCGACGAGCACTCACAGCAACGCAATGCAGTGGGGTGTAGGGCTTATAGTCGCTTCCACAGTATAAGTTCAGGTTCGAGAAAATCTAAAGATTTTATGACAATCGGTCAAGTCGTTTCGGAGCAGTGCGAAACAACGTGAGAGAGATTTTATATATAGGAACTAGCGAAACGCCCCGTCTTCGTCTGTGAATAGAACGGTTTGGTCTGCTACCTTAACCATTTATACACTAACATTTTGTGTTGGTGAAAACTGAATTTTCATCCGTGGTTAGATTTTGAGAAAATTGATCACATACAGACATTTGACTTTTGGGACTTTGTTTTATTATACTTATAGCTTACACATACTCTAATGCCTCCGTAGATTTATTATGTAACGATTAGCGAGGATTAATCTATAAATTTAATCTTTTTCCGGCCGAAGTTTTCTACATCAAAATATAGTTTTTTTGCCTTCTTCTTGGGCCTTCGTAATGGAGTCTCCCGGGTCTATTAGCGACATTACACCCTGGTGACTGGCCGGTTTTACCGGCTTCAATTATTAACTAACCACAAACGTAAATGCCTCGATTAACTACATATATATATCTTAGATTACACGAAACATGTATTGCTAAAGGGAAATAATGGCTTACTACACATTCCCACATTACCCCTTGTTGGTTGCACTAGAAACTAATTGCTCTCGTGAGTAACGTATAAAGTACACTCGCAAACGGTGCATGGCGTGTTCTGGAGCGTCCTAGAGATTTCTAGAACATTCTAGAGCGTTTAGAACGTATTTATGATATAACTTTGATGCGATTGTGATTTGAACGCACTCTGAGTTCAGATTTTTATCACAGTTTAAGGCAAAGCAAAAGTACGGTTTAATTTTTATATACTAAATAAATTTAGCAAAGGGAGACAAACTCTTCAGTCGTGCCCGCCCAATTTGGCTCCCATGCAGCGTGACACTACCTCTAACTTTGCACATATTATCCACAATAATCAAGACTATTGTCTATTTATTATACGTCTAGCTTACGCATACTCTAATGTCCCCGTAGATTTACTATGCAACGAGTAACAAGGATTAATCTATAAATTTAATCTTTTTTCGGCCGAAGTTTTCTTCATCAAAATATAGTTTTTTGCCTTCTTCTTCGGCCGTCGTAATGGAGTCTCCCGGGTCTATTAGCGACATTACACCCCGGTGACTGGCCGGTTTTAAACCCTCCCACCCCCCAACGACGTTCAGGTACCAAGCCTGAGTCATTGGCTGCGATGACAGGTACCTATGCTCATTTCTTATTTAGTTACTAATGATGTCTGACCTTTTTGATAAAATAGTGTGACACCAATAATGTCATAATGTGACAAATCATAAACATCTAATAAATTAATGTCACTGGCGTTGTAGAAAGTCATGTTTTTAATATCACGAATAAACAAACGAGTGATTTTATCATTTCGCTTTTACTCTAGTGCTAAATCACCTCCGCCAAAACCAAAGCAGCCGATAGATCCTCGCAGGGTTGTAAAGGTTTATAGATATGGAGGGATATTGTCCAACGAGCAACCCAAGATAGAGAGTTATGAACTAGACGTCAGCACTTGCGGCCCAATGGTGTTGGACCTGTTATTCAAACTCAAAGACATGGACCCGACGCTCGTGTTTCGAAGGTCGTGTCGTGAGGGAATCTGCGGGTCATGCGCAATCAATCTTCAAGGCCACAACTGTCTCGCTTGCATCACCTCAGTGCCCAACGACAAGGTCATTACAATACACCCGATTCCCCACATGTACGTGATAAGAGATCTTGTGGTGGATATGACTCATTTCTTTGAAGGGTACAACGGTATTCGACCTTACTTAATAAGAAAAGGTGGAGGAACTATTGGTCAATATCAGTTGGCGCAAAGCATTGAGGACAGCGTGAAGTTTGATGGCTTGTATGAATGCGTGCTGTGTGCATGTTGCGCCACAGCTTGCCCTAGCTACTGGTGGAACGGACGAAGATTCTTGGGACCAGCGTCGTTACTTCATGCTTACAGGTGGATCATAGATTCTCGTGATCAAGCCTCAGAGGAGAGACTCCGTGATTTAAGAGATGACTTCAAGGCGTTCCGTTGTCACACCATCCTAAATTGTACCCTCGCCTGCCCTAAAGGTTTGCACCCCGGCTTAGCCATTGCAAAACTGAAAAAGCTGATATCGGGCGTTGAAAAGAAACCGCTACCACAATTAGATCCTATGAAGTTAGCGTCGTCATCGAAAGACAAATTTTCATGTCCCTGAATATCTGTCTATAGTCTGATTCAGCTGCACTTATCATAGGTAGGTATTTCCGAATGCCTTTATACTCTTCTAAAATGTCTTTTAAAAAATATTTATTAATAAAAAAATTTAAAACAATTATTTATTAAAATTTATATAATGATAAGTAACTATTTTATTTCCATTTGCATAAGTAGTGTCAGTGAAAAAAATAATATTAAAAGGCGGATTTTCCAGTTAGCTCACTCATGTAACATACCTGTAAGCCAGTACTGGAATCAAAAAAAATATTGATACGCACACTTTTTTGAAATAGTCTTTTTGTTACTATATTAAGTTTATTATTATTAACACTTGAATAAATAAATAAACTTATATACTTTTAGACAAATAATTTATTTTTCATTTCACATTTACTACCGATTCCCGGATGATAAGTCGAAACCGGTAGTAAATGTAAAGTAAAAAATAAATTATTTGTGGAAGTAGTATATAAGTTTATTTATTTATTCAAGTGCTATCATGAATTTCCATCAAGAGGTGACAATATATTCAATCAACTTTATTGTTATTTAATGCTTTCAATTTGCATAGTTCTTAAATTTTTGTTGTTATTAAGTGATGTAGTTTATTGTCGGGTCTAATGGTGTTCAACGTTAACTTTCAATAACTATTTTTTATCTAGTTTAAGGGTCAAATGAGAAGTTAAAGCCCAATGTGACTGTCACTGATATCCCTTGTAATCCCGTTTAAGAGGTAATATTTAGGTTAATGGAACACAAATGAATGTCAGGTTAATAATATGATGTCTTACTGAGTAGATGATAGGTACATCATGATGAAAGCATCAGTAATACATAAAAATTCTAATACACCGGCTACCATTATTATGTTAATAAATAAAAAAAAAATATTAAACGTTTTTGTTGACGCTACCGTCCGCTGTCAGCAAGAGTACACTTCCGCCATTTATTATTATTTTCCTTATTGAAACAGCTCATACATATTTTTGTTACCGATCAGTGTATATAATAAAATTGGTAATGCTTTGTCTGTACATAGGAAAAATTTATTGAAAATAATTTAATCTGTGCGTGTTGAAGTCGAAATAATAATAATTGTGTCGTCCTAGCTGAATTTTGGCCACGGCGCCTATTTCCATAGAGACTAGCCAACTGCGCAGGATATATTATAGTGTACAAGTATGAACACAGGCACGAGTATTCTTCTGTTCCACCGTTTTCCTATTCCGATGGGTCGGCAATCCGACGCTACCGAAGAGAAAACAGGCGCGGGGCTTACGACTTACTATACCGATGCGATGACTCGCTTTTCCTCTCCTCCAATGGGCCATCGAATACGCACATACTGCACGAAACGTGATAGCCGTGCGAAGCCGGGTGGGACTCCTAGTAATAAATAAAAAAGCATAAACACAAACCGTACAAAATTGTTGAGCACGGTAGAGCTGCATTGGATGTCGTCAATATGTCAATTATGAATGTGACAGCGAATAGTGTTGTATTGCCGGCTTATTATAATGACTAAATGAACCTATGAAATTCCCTCAGAATCATATGAGTGCTATTTCTGAAGAGTCACATTCCGAATGACGCAGGTGCTTTCCGGCCATGGCTGCTTCGGAGCCCCGTTCCGTTGACAGACAATCTAAGGAAATTATGCTTCTAGTATTTAGTACATTGAATGTAATTAGTCACGAATTGGACCCTGTCATTACAGGACGAAGTCGAGGCTGATCGCTAGTTAATTATAATTAATTGATGCAGTGAAATTCAGTTCCTCTAGAGGGACCAAACAATCGCCGAGGTACGCTAACGACACCTCAACAAAGCCAACATATCTATACTAATATATTTTTCTTATCCTAGTAAAGATATGAGAATTGTGATTTCAATTATCCCAGAATTTAGCACGAAAATTGAAATAATGATGAAATGCTATTTGGCTGAGCGCACTACGTCATTATAGGCTTAAATTATTAAGCATTAAGTGACGTAATTAATTAATATTCGCTGTTTGTAACACGATATTACTCGTATGTTAATCATATTATCATAATATCAGGTGATTTTAATTTATTATACTATCGGAGCGCGTGTTCCTAAACGTACAATAATGATCATACATGTAAATATTGTACGGTAACTTTATTGAATTTCTTTACCTTTGGATGTTGTGACGCACAATCATCAGACACCAATAGGTAATGGGGCGAAAATATTTTTTTCACTTGTGCAAAAAACATGAATAGTATATTAATACGATTTTTATGCGTTAAACACAAACAGTCAATAGGTACACAAACAGTCAGTAGGTACACAGACAGTCAGTAGGTTTGACTAATTGGTAAGCCTTACTGAAGAATTTGTCGGTGACAGCTGTTCTTTTGGCAGACCATTGGATCTCTATAGTATATAATATATAATATACATTCGTGATCAATTAGACCAAATATGAGTGGACTACTCATAATTGATCTAATTGGTCACGAATTGGTCATAATTGGTCGGTATATTTGTTTGATTGGTCAGTATTTCTGTATTTGATTTTAAGTTTACGCTGTCCTTCTGGCGGACCATATAAAGAAAGTTTACATCTAATGTACTATCTTCCTTTATTTAGTGAGACGATACGGGTCCCTGTCTTTTTCCGCAGATGGGAAGAGATAGACCGGAATTGTTTTTGAGCACATCCTATGAAAACTACTTTAGGAACAATGGGGAGGCTATCCTCTCGACATACAGATAGGGTGGCGCGCTCACGATGCCGGTAAGGTCAGAAACGTGTGTAAGGATAATTGAGCTCTGGAGAGTATCTTATGACTCATCGAAGGAGGATATATGGTATCCACACCATATAGTAAGAAAATATAGATAGAAAGGGGAAGCCAGCGTAAAAATCGACCCACAAGTCGAAAGACAGAGCCAAAGTGGTTTTCTCTATTTTCATTAAGTAAATTGAAAAAATAATAGACACGAGTGGCTACTACTGTCATCGCATCGGCTCAAGATAATAAGGATCACGAAAACTTCTATGTATACTAAGTCTGCCTCGTGGTATAGTGGTAAACCTGTTGAACCACAGTCGTGAGGTCCTGGGTTCGAGTCCCTGGTTGGACCAAAGTTTATTGGGGTCTTTCAACTTCTATGAACTGTCTGGATTCAGAAAGTTGGCGCTTTTACACCCCCGTGCGGAAAGCACGTTAAGCCGTCGGTCCT
The DNA here is from genome assembly GCA_017140195.1 of Eumaeus atala. Classification (NCBI taxonomy): domain Eukaryota; kingdom Metazoa; phylum Arthropoda; class Insecta; order Lepidoptera; family Lycaenidae; genus Eumaeus; species Eumaeus atala. The sequence continues at coordinate 87,677 of JAFELO010000312.1, forward strand.
GAGCTTGATTTCTCTCCGATCGTGTAGGAGTGCCGTCCCATCGGAACAGGAGATTGAGGGAACAGGGAGTGCACACGTGATTTTGCACTATAAAATGTCCCGCGCAATTGGTTAGTCTCTGTAAATATGGCCGCCGAAGCCGAAATTCGGCTCGGACGACGTCATATTAAGTCTAAACTAAACATAGGACTATATTGCAACCAGCTAAATCAATGTAAGCCAACAAAAACTAATATCAGACAACGTAGACAACATATTGACGGCTGGGGCCAACTCCCTATCGAATAGCGTTGAATTATTACCGTCGCGCAGACCCTATCTGACCCTATAAATTCATCACTATCGTGATCTAAAAAAACGCGGACACGATGTATGTGGTGAGCCCGGTAAAAGCGGTGTGAATATTTGTTCCACAGACACGTTATTAAATATTCTACGGCGCTGGCCAACCTGCGATATCCTGCTAAGATTTTGTGATACAGGAATATACGGTGTATAAAAATACCGTTTTCTATCCACTCTGTGCCGCTAGCGGCGAAGATTGATCCAGTCTGCGGGCATAACTAAATACATAATGCCTACAAACGCGTGCTGTCTGAGACGTTTACTGTTTATAATGTTCATAATGTTAGTAACGTGTAACGTTTATGAGGCCGAAATTAAAATTCATAATTTTTATATTTTTGTAAATCAATGAGTTTTTGCCATATTTAGTGAAATATTAATGTAAAGCCGGGGCGGACTGCATGTGACAAATAATTCCATTTATGACAGAGCAACATCTGTCGGAACAACTAGTTGTCAATAACTTCTGCAGCTGCGCCATAAGGATTTGCTTTGATGCGATCACTTTACATCTTTAGTAACATTATGGAGATTTTCATAATGATCTGTACCGTTTTAGAAAATATGGTATAGCTTACGTTCATCAGCGATAATGTTGGATTCCAGCTGTAAAATATTTATAGTCAATGCAAGCAATCAAACAAACAAATGTTATCTTATTATAACATTAGTATAAGCTAGCTGTGTTTCACTAGCATTAAATAAATAAATAAATAAAAACTGTATTTCTAAAGAAACATACTGAGATCAGGACATTTAAATACAAGGAAGTGTGAAGTATGAAAAAAACATAAAAAAACGAATTAATAACAACATAGTGCAGTTGGCGACAGTGTGTTTCACAAAATTGTGGGAACTCAGGTATAGGCAGAACCTGATGAGTCCTAGACACTGATTTTCAGGGCCATGGTTATTTCTTCCCATCTTAGCAGTAACGACATATATTAATCATAAAACAAACAAAAACAATTATATAAGGATACATATTTTGACTCCACATACAAAGCGCATAATACATTGATAAATTATTCGTATAATAACACTAAGTAAATGTAAATGATTAAAAAATAATGTTTATGAATGCATACTTTTATATTATCATTTAATATATTAATATTGTTATATAAATGGGCACCTGGATCTCTTTTTCCTTTTATCACTCGGAAAATGCATTTATTTCCAACCGATTCTGAGTCAACCGGGAGGGTGTGTCGTGCTCGGCACGGTGGGGGGGCACTACCGACTAAAGACCACTGCGAGAGCCTCAGGCCGCTGTATTAGAGTGCCCCGGATCTATCAGCAACAGGACACTCCAGCAACCGGTCTCAAATAAAGGACCGGCCTTCTTCACAAAAGGAAGTCGCTTCGGCTGTTAAAGCCACTCCGACGACGTCGTAGCTTAGTGGGGTCAGTTGCTCATCCTAGAACCCCGGCTACTGAGATCATTTATGGTAAAAGGTGCCTTAAATATCGTCTTCCGTGGACTCCCACTCGTAGTCTACGTAGTGGGTCCGCACCCTCAGCCTTCTCTCGAGCTCGCTCCGCGGTTTCCTTGCGGGACATTACATCCCCGCAAAACGAGGCAACCGCTGCCCAGGACTGGTCACTTTCGTGCATCGTATGAACAATGCTCGATAGCGAGAGGTCTTCCCTTCCGAGCACGCTCCGAGACCTCGAGAATTTGCGTATTATACGTTAATTACGCCTTTGTTGTTACTTACATCGTGAGCATTCATAAGATTTCTTTTATACTGCTTTTTAAAGTTTTGTTTGTTATGTAACTTCCGTAAAGGTGGTGGCAGGTCCTTCCAACACTTTTTAGCGGTGCACTTGAAACTAACGCGAAATGCGGCTGTTCGGCGTATGGGTAAACTCAATCCGTACTGAGAGGCTCGGGTGCAGTGCGCGGTGTCGACATCTCTCGTCCACTCTAAATTTGCCTGTTTCATTTAGTGCAAATAAAAAGAAAAATTATTTTATTCCAGATTGTAGTCAATATCTACGACAAATTTCATCCAAATCCACGTAGTACTATTTGAGTGAAAGAGTAGCAAACATACGTACGTAACCTTATTTTCTCGAGATTTTTACATCAACGTCATTGGAGGACATTCATCATCCGTTGATCTAAGATGACCGGTCTGTTAAAACGGCGTAACCGTCTTGTAAGTGTTACCGTATAACATAGGACATACCTGGGAACATTAGTGTTCCTATTTGTTATTTCCATAAGGATTTTAGAGGTGATTTCGTGTTCACGTTTATTGCAGTCTCAAGTTTAAATAATCCAGTTTTTGTTTACAGAAGACAGTAACAGAATATTTAGGTTAGTACCGATTCAATGTATAGAATCTATTTCTTCTAGTTATTCTTTTTTGTTATATGGAATAAGGGGCTAACGAGAAATCGGAGCCTTTTGATAACTACCTACGCCCGTGTACATTTCATTCCACAATTATTTTTTTTTTATAGAATAGAGGGCAAACGAACAATCAGAGCCTTGTTACGATTACCGACGCCCATTAACATCCACATAATTACTCGATGGGCCACCGACTACTTACAAACCACACGAAACGGGACACTGTAGATGTCATTTTACGGCGGTATTATGTGAGCGAGAGTTACCTCCCCGGTCGTGCTGGCCCAATTTCGTTGCATAGGAGGATGTAGTGTCTCGCCCTATGCTTGGCACTACCTCTTCCTAAAGATATTATATCTAGACCACACACCACACTGAGGGAGGTACTGTGATTTATTTCAATTCCCGCTCGTATAGGAGAACCGAAACCCAATGTGGAAGCCCACGGCCTATCTCTACTAGGTATATACATAACTCAACCTTACATTGGAAATATAAAGTCACATAATTCGTGAAGTTTACGCGAATGTTACTCGCACTTAACTAACAAATACTAACTACATTAACGCTAATTTTCTGATATACTCATCAAACAGTTAAACGTTCACTCACGTTTAATACCATATCGTCGGTGTAGCTAAACAGCTTCATAACACAAGGATTAATTTTGTTTTATCTTGACAATATCATGCTCTTTAAAGCCATAAAGTTAAGTGGTCTGTTCATCGCATCTTTTCCACTACATAGTTTTGAATTGTTACTACTGCACCGTATTTTATTATATAATTACGTTTAATAAAAATTGTTACTACTGCACCGTATTTTATTATATAATTACGTTTAATAAAAATTGATTGTAAATAGAAACGTACTGCATTTAATGTTTGTTATATATTTATATGTTTTGATGGGTTACGTCAGGACGACATATGGAGGGCTGTGTGACCAGCTCTTGGCCGTCGGGGCTGTACTAATGTATGTGTCACACAGGCATCAGCTGTCATCACAAAACAGACTATGTAAGTATCTTGACAGATATGCAACAGTCTCGTATACCTTCGTGAAGTTTTAACAGATTTTTGTAGCTCTACTTTTAAAAAATATGACTCGGGACTCCTCGAATATCTCGAAACAAACTGACGTCACGTCTATTTTGAATAAATAAAAAATAGCCGTACTAGAAGTGTCGATTTCTTTTTTGATTGAAAAAAAGATTTATTTTTGTCCGCAATCAAAACAAGTATTTTGATTTAAATAAATCTTAGAATATAGACCTACGCTCTACAATCTACTACTGTACAACTCTCATTTGGTACACAGTAACAGAATATAAACGTACATGAAACTTAATAATAGATACTGCAAAACAAAACACAAGTGTACAAAACCCTAACGCATGGCCAAACAAAGATAAGCCATGAATGTAGAGCTTTTAAGCTCATCCAGTAAGCTTTTATGAAAATCCATCCATGCAAGAGCGTGTTTGAATCTTTAGCATAACGCAACAACGTTATTATAGAAGTTGTGATGATAGAATTTCATTATATGTAGGAAGTAGATGGGCGTAACCCACCATGGTGGGAGGGATCCATCCCTCCCCTACTACTTCTTTCTCGCCAGAGTCGATGGCGGAACTACTGTGACCCTTTTATATGATCGAGAAACCTCAGATATGTACACCTCATAAGCGATAGAACTTTATTGCGATATTATAAAACAAAGTTCACAAAAGATGTCTGTCTGTACGTCATCGACTTTCTCAAAATTCTACTGAGCGGATTATCATACGGTTTTCACCATTGATTAGAGCGATTTCCAAGGCAGTTAATAATTTGTTAAAGTCAATATGTCCACTGTTATTGTCGAACCAGGTCGGGACGCATTTCTAGTTAATTATAAATTAATTAATACACTTATAAGTTAAACCGCTTAAATACACTTTCGGCACAAAAAACTTTATTATTGCTTACAAGATTTTTGTACTAGATTATCACTTTACACTTTCAGACAAGAATGAATCAATTAAATACGACCGGGCAATTAAATACGAGCACTCGCTTATTTCTAAAATTTCCTACAAATGTTTTTATACAATAGCATAGTTTCCATATCAATTACGAACAAGTACTTAATTAACGCTTAGATATAAAACGACTCAGTCGTCATATATATTGAAAACAATTATATATTAATTAAACGTTTCTTTCTACATCAAATTGTGTACTAACACATGATCGATTTCTTACACAATGGACTTCGGTGCCTTCTGCGGTACCCAACAATCGCCGAAGTGTCCTAAATACACCTCAATAAAGCCAATGCGTCTGTATTATACGATTCTAGTACACGTTGTATTATATTGGTAAAGATATGAGAATTATGATTTCAATTATACTAGCATTGAGCATGAAATTCAAAACAATGATGAAATATTATTTAGCTGTCCGCAGTATAGCATTAGTGGCTTGAATTACGAATCATTAGTTAATGTAATTAATTGATATTCGCTATTAGTAACAAATGAAATTACTACACGATATTGCTCATACATTAATCATATTAATTGTTTGACATCAATATCAGGTGAATTATAATTTATTATACTACTGGAGTGAGTGGCGTAATAAAGAAGAGGCATATCCAGCAGTGGGCTTTATTATAACGACTTATAAGTCAATAAGTTATATCAGACGATCTCCGTGCAGTAGCCGGTCCGGGATGGATGCGAGTAGCAAGAGATCGGTCGTCTCGGCGTTCATTGAAAGAGGCCTAAGTGAAGCAGTGGACGGATAAGGGCTGATAATGATGACGATTATGAAATTATATCAGTTATCTAAAGCTAAAGCTTTAAATATTGTTCAATATTCCTAAGAACCTACTTTTACAAACCAAACAAACTATTCATCTTTAAATTATTTATTTTCATATTTAAACCATTTTCTATTTGATAATTGCTGAATATGTAAAAATATGATGTACTTAATTTATATGAACTAAGTTTAGAATAACAATGGAAATAGCTTTGTTATAAGAGAAGAGATACATTGTAGCCCCAAATTGGGTCAGCACGACCCGGAGATGTCCATGAGCCTACAAAAAGCAAATTTTCCCTTTTACACTATAAAAAAATACAAAAAAGGAGGCGAAACAATTTGCGGGCCGAACCATTTGCTCTTTAATGCTTAGCATGATGACTGGCGTGATGGGAACTGCTCACAATTACCGTTCGGAATTAGAAAATATCCGATCATTTTGTGTTGTAGCACAAAAATACGCCACTGACCGTCCCTATCCAATTAACGTCACATCTCAAAGAAACGTTCTGTGAGATGTTTAGTCGCGATTAACGTAAATTAGATTCAAAATTAATCACCAGAACAATAGAAGTGAATCAGTAACCATAGAAAGGTTATTTTTTTTAAAGCCGTCCTAACCGAGTTTCGGCCGCGTCGGTCACTACCGAGTACTCTATGGCCAACTGCGCAGGACATGTTGTAGTCTACAAGTGCGCTGGCATAAGTGCTGTGCCAGTTCCCTCATTCTTCGATTCCGGTGAGACGACCGGAGAGGTACGGGGGTGTAACACCATCAACTTCCTTACTTCGGACGGTTATTAGAAATTGAGAAAGCCCAATAACATTTTGGACCTACCCGAGACTTGAACACACGACCTCGCGACTGTTGGTTGGACATGCTCACCACTAGACCACCAGGCGACCACGTTCGTGATCAGTTATTTGCCTTCAATTAAGCACTGGTTATTTCCATTCTAAACATCTCTCTCTACATTTTATCACATAATGTCTTAAGCATCCACTCTTGTATTATCTCATATGGATTGCCACATGGGACTGCATTTTTTTATAGTACAGGAAGGCAAAAAAGGAACCTTTGATGAGTGGCGACGCCCATGTGTCGCATTATTGTTGTCATGCCGATGCGTTGCTCGCCTTCCCTCATTCCCTTCAATGGGCCACCGGGTACTCACATATTGCACAAAATGCGACAGCATGACTTCTATCACTTTACAGCGGTATCATGCGAGCGGTAGTTAGGTACTAATTATGCCAACGCATTTGCAGCAGTCACACCATTCAATTGTTACCAATCGATGTGTTTACAAATACCAACACGTTTTAACAACACATTAACGCCATCTAGTTCGATATGTTGGTACTTAATACGTAACAACACAAACAGCCCTTTGAGCGTGTTAATGAAGCATTACGCGTCCATGTCGGTTAGAGAGACACAAAGAGGTTTCTGAGTAACATTGCTACTTTAGGCGTATCTTCGTTGTAGAATGGATTAAAGTGAGGTTGTTTACGTTTGACAAGGGTTTAGACACGATCGGCTATTTTGATATGGATTTATTGATACCACGGCATCAATACAGGAGCACCACGCTTTATTGATACCACGGTATCAATACAGGAGCACCACGCTTTATTGATACCACGGTATCAATACAGGAGCACCACGCTTTATTGATACCACGGTATGAATACACGAGCACCACGCTTTATTGATACCACGGTATCAATACAGGAGCACCACGCTTTATGTACTTGATTGTGTACGTCTCCTTGCGATTTTAATGAAAATATTGCGTTTTTAATGAAACATGCAGTGAAGAACTCATTAAAAACTAGTTAATATCACGAATCAGAAACTTATTACGGCGCGAGATATGGCGAATAGGAAGAGTTCAATCATGTAAAACAGCGATCGAGCAATCGAGCGTAACACCAAAGTAACGCTCTACCGCGCTTTTTCACTTCGTATTCATTTTTATACTTAGGAGTAAACTCCTGTCGCGTGTGGGAGCTGACCGCCAGCCTCTACTTATTTTTTGTGATACACGTGTTCGCGTCGTGTCATTATTAGTTGGCAGTATTATCTATAACAAATGAAGAAGACGAAAGTCACTCCTTTGGATTTGCACAAGAAAAAAGGAATTGGCGGAATGGAAGGAAGCTAATTTCTTCTTTGTATGCCTCTTTAGGCCTAAATAATGTGAGCACAACTCATAAGAAGAGGAAAATTTGCACAAGAACTGTGCGTTTCAGGCTTACCAAGCACAACGTCGTCGTCGAACTAGCTGTCGCCCTCTGTATTCCCGAGCCCTACCGATTTAAGCTTCTACAAGAAAAGAGCCTACGATTGGCTCCGAGGCCAGCAACGAGCTTCTACAACCACGGATACTAAGATGTCTATGGGCGGCGTTAGCTTACCTACCGCCTGCTCGTTCTTTCCTTAACCTATAAAAAAAAGGTTTAAAAAGTCTGTTTGAAATATATTCTTCGATTCACTTTTACATTTGTTGTAATAATCAATGTTTAGGGTCCCATTACACTTCATTTTGATAAATCTGGTCAATTTCCCTTAGGGATTCGGTATCATGACGCATGAGCAACGCAAACTACACTGGCCCGTCCACATGCCCAACTTATATATATTAAATTAATTATTTAGTAGGTATGCAAAACAACTCATTCGCAACGCAATCCTCGTAATGTAAGTACATGTCAATTCGTGTGAATATGACACGAATTTGATCACATTTCTGGGTTCCGTACCCAGTAGATAAAAACGGAACCCGCCTTCCAAGTTCCGATGGTGCGTCTGTCCGTCTATATGTCACCAGACCATATCTCATGAATAGTGCTAGACAGGTGAAATTTTCATACATGATATGTTCCTGTTGCCGCTGTAACAAGAAATGCTAAAAAAATTACATAAATTAATTATTTAAGGGGAGCTCCCATACAATAAACGTGTTTTAGAGCCGGATATTTTAGACAATGGAGCCCTTCGTACGCGAGTACGACTCACACGTGATTTTTTTATTTTAACCCATTTCTTGAGTAAATTTGTAAGCTAACATCAGAAAGAAAGAAAAAAACAAAAAGTGTTTATTGATCACAACACAACAACATAAAATAATTATACAATAGATTTATTGGAGATATCTTGGTATTGTGACCAATTCAGGCGATCAAACTGCATTTGCCATATCAACACTTAACAGATAACATGGCGCTAATTTTCAGTGACCCCTAATTTTCAGTCGGTTCGAGCGATATTATTATTCTATTACGGTACTGGAAGGTGCCGAAAGCTTTAACGTCAGCCGTACCCTTGCCATTACGTAAGGCAGGCCCACGACAGGTGACTAGGGTGGAGTAACCGGCGGCGGGTGACGGTGTGTGTGTGTGATCTAGAAAAATAAAATTGCAATTTCAAATTTCCTATGAAAAACTTCCCTATTTTTCTTGTATGTATACTCTTTTTATCAGGCTACGTCAGAAGGAGGGTAGTATTTCTCGAGAGTTTGTATGTATGCAGATTTCTATGTACCCTCCTACAGCTCGAGCGTCTTGACGGATTTTCAATTATAGGGTGTCGTTAGATTCGTCTTTATAAGTCGAGTGCCAAGAGGACAATTGAAAACGTAATTGCAGATTTTGGGTTAAAAAATTAATAAACGTAATGGCAGGTTTTGGGTAAAAAATTATTAAACGTAATGGCAGATTTTGGGTGCAGATTCGTAAAGATCAGTTTTTTCTTACCTAACACATCGAATAAGGTATCTAAACGAATAAATACTGTCTATCTGTCTGTCTGTCTGTCTGTCTATCTGTCTATCTGTCTGTTGTTTTATAATTTACCTAAACGAGTATTCAACGAAAGACAAGGCCCCACCACCAACCCTCGGTCATGCGGCCACCAGCCATGACGGCTGCAATACCGCATGACATTACCTCTTACAAAAAGTAAGTGTAGTTCAGTAGTTGTCGACAATGTTTGCGATTTGCACCCAAATCAGACGTGCACAATGATATTTACCGGTATGAAAATATATAGTCTATTCTACTCGTATCAAGTTAAGTGTAGTTTTTTACTGTTGATTGTCGAACTTGCCGGTCTTAGGTAAAAGAGGGAAATTCTACACACATACCTCAGGTCGTGCCGATGTTTCTGGGGCTAAGGTTACCATCGAACCCAAAACTGTTTGCCTTTTTTAAACTAAAAAAAAACTTCACGTAACAAAAGTTAACGACATTGAAGCATACACATTTACATATGAATGAAACTTTTCCGAATATTCGTGAATTGTGAATTAATAAAGTCCGTCGGGGTGAAACCCCATTGTGTTTCGGTAGAATTTCCAGCACCACTTCTACTGTTCGGTGTCAAACTTTCTGATGCGCAAATTTACATAAATTTGAGTTTTTTTTATATATATGTTAAAAACATTTACAACTATTCAACATAAAACATTTAAAAAGTTACTGAGTTAAAATTCTACAGGGATCTATGGAACTTTAGAAATGGAATTTAGTTTTACAATAGGACCACCTTAACGGTTTTTATCGCGATTTATTTGGTTATTTAACTGACGTTTTAGTGTATGATCATTGGTGGTCCAAAATTACATATCCATTGTCCTGATGTCATATACTAAGAGAACTTTACAATATTCCATGGACTCACTACACGTGCCGGGTCCATCGTGTGGCAAAGTGAGCAACGGCTAGTAGCCGGAGACTCGTGTCTTCTGTGTATTGGTTTGCGAAGCCCCTTGATGATTCATGAAAAGTACCCATTAAAATTTTTGTAATATTTAAATATTCACGCATAAAGTATTTGTTGGAGGTATTTTTCATTCTCAGTGTTGTGGTTTTGATTTTATTTTGTTCATCGTTGGGTCATTTCTGTTAAAATTTAGATGATTTCGAAAGCTTTTATTTAACTTGCAAGTATGTTTCTTCGGATAGGATCTCTATACTCAGTTTTGTAGTAACCTTCAACCGATTGGGCGGAAATTTTGAATAACGTTACGGTAGTCCTTTGCAGAAATCATTGACCTTGATAAATAAGTATTTTTATTATTATGTTATAATCCTCATGGATTTGCAAATTACAAATCACCTTATCTAATTTATGTAATGGAGTTGGGTCAACCTCAGTAAGATCACGTACTGTAGGTTTTTGTTTAAATTGATATTTTTTAGCGTAAGGTAGAGTCATGGTACATTGCATCCAAAATGAGCCAGCACAACTGAGGAGTTATGCTAAAGAATATTTTATTTCATTCATTCAATAATCTAATGAAATTAAATATTATTTATTGTACACTAATACAAAGACATGAAGCAATAATAGAAGCAATATTATACAGTAAATGCGCTGGCAACGCAAAGGCGGCCTGATTACTGAACAATAATTTCTATCATTAAAACTTAACTAGGAGAGAACATTTACCAGGAGGTAGTACACGATCGAATGCTAGATATTAATTATGATATGATAATAGTATTAATTATTTTTTAGGAAGTACACTGCAACGCATACAAAAAGAAAAATATGTTTCTTGCATAATTATAACGTAAATTAAATGCAATTAAAATAAAAAAGGCAAAAATGAAATCAAGGAGAAGTAACTGAAACACTTAAAAACAAGATAAGTTTACGAAGCAGCGTGTCCCCCAATAAGGTGGGTCCTCGGCTTAGGGAAAAGCACTAACACGGATTATCAGGACCACCGTACTCTTTTCTTTTTTTTCCTGAGTGCAATCATCTACAGCGGAAAGATACACGTGTGTCATGTTAATAAACAATACATCACAACCGTAGTACTCTCATACATGTTCTGTGTAGCATAACCAAATTTTAAAAAAAGAGTGTAAAAAATTAAGATAATATATAGAATAAAATATATAAAAAATGTAGAGCAATTAAAATGGATAAGACTTATAAGTACGTAAAAATATTCAGAATAAGAAAATAATGATAAAAGTAATATTTAAATATTGTATTTACAAAATGCTATACGTATCAGCCACACATAATAACAAACACACACACACACACACTAAATAAACCATGGCTCAAAACAGGGATAGAATTATACATACATATTTTTGGGCCAATAGCAATTTCTTTTATATTTACGCTTAAAATTATTTTGCGTGGTGATATCGTGTAATGGCGGCGGAAGGTTGTTACAGCACTTCGTAGCAGCATACTTAAAGCTACCACGAAATGCTGTAGTGCGGTGCATAGGCGTACACAGTGCATAGTGCCTGGAGCATACATTGCGAGAAGCATCTCTTATTAAATAAATATACATATACAATTCTGTATATTATATATTATATGTCGTTATTTTTTTTAAAGTATAGATAACATTTTCATTATTTATAGGATAACGAAAATGATTCTTAGTTATCTTTGAACTATATAATACTGGAGAAATTATTAAGGCATTGTAAGTAGAAATAGAATGCGAACTACAGTTGTACTGTATTGTCGAAGTCAATATTAGTGTAAGAGTCAATTGTATGCTTTAGTGAATAACATTAATTTATATGGCTCTGTGATTCCTTTAACTAGGGCGAACCAACATCCTTTGTCCGACGGAGTAGATCCCCTTATATATACTACACACATATAATAGATATCTCTAACATATCCGTTGAACCAAAACTAAATTCCGTTGCGAACGTGACCGCATGGAGTTAGTGCCGTAAGTTTCATGTAAGTCCTAGATATGAGCTAACGCGTGCACTTTGCGAGAGCCCCGAAGGGGGCAGGAACTTGTATAATACCTCACGGCGCCGAATAAGCCGCTGGCTTTTAAACTGTTGGCAAACTTGTGAAATGTTCAAACAATTGACGTTAAAAATTTTGCTTTTATCTTAGCACCTGTGCACAAAAATAGTTCGCTTCTTCTTTTTCTTTCGTTGAAAAAAAGAAAGAGTTTTACAAACATGTTATACAATTAGAATGTGCATTATAATAATTATATCAACCTCTTTATATGTCCCATTGCGTTGTGATTCTCTGTCCACAGCGTTGTGGAGACAACCATGGAGGCAGGTATCCGTCGAGTTCACCTCCCCATCTCCTCTTCGGTTCCTCCGTTTATTTGGCAAGTTTTGCCCCGTACTTGTCATGCACTTTTTTGTTGACCTCACGCGCCTTCACTGGCCCTGGGTCCATCCAGTGGTGCGTGGGGCTCGCGGCACGTTATAGTGCCGGAATATCCACAAAAATCATTGCGAGTGCGAACAGTTCCGCCTTTGTTGAATGCCCCGAAACAACAAATCATCAGGGCACCACGAAGGCTCGGCAGCCCCCTAAGGGACCGACGTCACCTCTGTCCCGCACCACAGCACAATCCCACCAACATGAAATAAGGTGAGGTTTCCATCCACGTCCCTTGCCCAATACGCAAAAGCGGCGCCTCCTTTTGCTCTTTTGTCCCCTCTTCTTATAAGAGTGGTACATAGAGCGGCTCCTCCAACTTCTATCCTTATAAAAAAATCCTTTGAACTCCTCACGGATAATATTTAAGATGATGCATTGCCCACATTCCCGCCAATGGGCCAGTGGCTTTGATTCGTCTACAATGTACAAAAATTATTTCACTAAATGCATTACATAAATAAAAATAAAGTAAAAGTATGACTATCATCATTACAAGAGTGCTCCTCGTAACCCGAAACCATCATTACAAGAGTGCTCCTCGTAACTCGAACCATCATTACAAGAGTGCTCCTCGTAACTCGAAACCATCATTACAAGAGTGCTCCTCGTAACCCGAAACCATTAAACTAAGCGCAGCTCAAGTTATTATTCTTTCAAATTGTACGACCACTTCCCAACTTATTAACATGAATAACTTATTGACTTGACTACTATTAAGACAATCTGTGTATCAAAAGTCTAAGACATTATAAAAAAGCTCATCACGAAATAAGGCACTTTAAGTGCACTGCACATTAAACGCCACTTAAATTTTGAAGTATAACTTCTGTATGACAGGTATTATTTGCATGACGTAGGAACAGTACTAGTTTCTCTGGTTGTCTTGTTGAACTAAATCCTGCCTGCAATGCAGTACTGTTACTGCATTGCAGACGATTCCATTCAGCAATACCGGACTGAAAGTCGACATGAAAGCCCGAACCCGTAATGATAACAAAAAGATTTAATGCTTCATTATTTACGTGTCTCCGTTCGAGTAAACTCTTGTCGTGTGTCGGTGCTGACACATACATATTTTGAAATGGATTTTTCCAGATATTAAATAACTAAACGTAATAAAATATCCTGTAACAAATACTAGGTCAATCCTGTAACAAACATTATTTCCTAATGTGTAAGGATAACGTTTGTAAAAATCTTGAACTGACACTTTAACCGCAACTCTAGTTGACTCTAGACTCTAGTCTGGTTTGGAATTCCAAATTCAAATAATGTCACATTTGGAATGTATTGTTACAATTTTTTTCCGCCTTTTCGTTTTTTCTCACATTGTTCTGTTCACAAGATGGAAAACTTGAAATATCGTTATTTAATATGAGTCCAAACACGGCTCCTATGCTGAAGAAACGTCTCTAAGGATTAATTATGTGTATGGAAATGTTTTTTCTGCCGTTGTGATTTCTCCGTATAAAACACTAATTTCTTATATAAGAACCCACTGGTAGAGGCGACGTCGTTAGGGGAATGACTAGCCGCCGTTGAGGCGACGAGATGCTTAACAGTTCCGGCACATCTCATCTATAACGACACTGATGTCACTGGTGATTATTTTCGCGGGCACTCCGCACTAGCTTATGCCGCGAACCCCATACCCCAGCGGACCCAACCTATGACCGGTGACGCATAAATGGTTCCTCCATCAACAGACTATATAATAACTGCTTTGAACAAAAAGGTAAAATATTCTAGAAATTCAATCGAGCTATCTGAGGTCTGACTTTTTTCACAATTTCACTTATACGAAGTACTAGCAATAAAAACGTCGGGTCTAGCTTCCATCGATACGCCGCAACACCTAGGGTTACTACATTCTCGGAAAACGTCTGGCTTCTCTTAGCATTTTATTTTCTTCCGACTCACGATGAATATGAAAATTTGAATAGAATAATGACTAGATATAAAAATACTGAAGAAAACTAGAGAGTTAAGTACTTGTATAAAGCAATGTATGCCTAAAAAAATTCTCATGGAAGTGATTAAGTAAGTAATTGTATTATTTCAAGACACCAAAGTATAGTGCAATATTTTTAAGGTTATTTAGTTACACATGTGATGTTCTTATTGTACAATAACATTCTTATTGCTTATGTTACTAATATTTTTCGTGTATTCTTGGCCTTTGAAGTTTGGGCACGCTAGTTTGTATTGGTTTCATGCGGTGAACATATTTTCTGAAAATAATGGCACTAAATTTGGTGAAGTTTACAAAAGTACTTTACAATATTTACGTTTAAATGTACTTTTATTGGTTACGTAGGACCATTATCATTATCATATATATAAAAATGTAAAGGCCTAAAACCTTTGAAAATTATGAAAATCTATCTTGGTTCATTAGGAATAGTATGACTTGGATTTTTACAAGACCTCACTACAATGTGAGGGAGTGGGAACAATGGAAGGCAACGCATCTGCATTTCCAAATTCCTTGTTGTAACGTAATGTCCCTATACTATAAAAAACAACACAAAATGCCACCGCTTCAAAATCTTTTTTAATTTCTTTTTCTGTCAAGCAACCCTAACTGGAATTTTAACTTTTAAATAACAAGATAAATTCGTGTTTAATATTGATACCACTGCAGTTTACTGTCGTCATGATATTCACTAGTTATTTAATATATAAAAATTTCTTCTTCTGGCGTCTACTATTAACTTCTGGAACCAGATGTGTGGATTCAGAGGCTACAGTTATAGTGACGGCTAACTAGTCGACTCTTTTAAATACCACATGAAATGCTTCATATTGTTTACGGCCAACCGGAACCTGTGAAATCAAAATTTATAGTTACTTTTTCACTTAAGTTCCTAATAGGCTGACCAGCCCTTTTAACAGGAAGCTGAGAAACCAGATATTTTCTGAAAATAATGGCACTAAATTTGGTGAAGTTTACAAAAATACTTTGCAATATTTACGTTTTAGTAAGAAAGTGTTTTAGTAGATTGTTCGAGCTGCGACTAGTCTCTAGTCATATGATTACAATTTAAAAAGGAACGCTTGCGTTCTGTAAGTTAATGTAGCGGCTACGACAAGTTGAATAACATGTTTACAACATATCTGCGAATTGTTGTTTGCGTTTATGAAATGAAATGAAAATCATATGCTTCTTGATTATTCATTTTTTGGTATAAATATGCTAACTTATACTTTCAAGTATAAGAAAGTATAAGTTAGCATAAATAATTAAGAAGTAACGATTGGAGAGCTAGTGAGGACTATTTCCGCTATTACTAATTTTGTATATATATTTATATTTTATTATTTATTTTTATTATTCCGAGATATGGAATCTCACACCGATACGTAATATACAGATCAGCATACAACCCCACAGAACAATTTCAATAAATAATGGTTCAAATATTTTTTTATTACTATTGTAAGATATGCAGGAATTATTTATTTTTTGATATTGGCAGCTCTCTTCAAGTGTCAAATTTAGGTAACAATGAAAATTTATGGTGGAACCATTGATTTACAAATATACAAGATACCCAATTTAATACAGAACTGTCATTTGAAAGCATCCTCGATTGTACAATTGTTGTTGTAAAGGAGTCGTAGATATGATATAAACATATTTTTTGCAAAATTAAACTTACACACTTGACTTAAAGAAGACTTTTCAAACAGTGCCCAAAATCAAAGTTATTTTGACATACATTTTGACAAAAGTTTGCAATTAGAACAAAACATGAAATGGACTGGATATATACATTATTTTATTACTTTTCACATCTTTTATACGCCATAGAGTTATTGTTTCAACATTTGATTAGGTGCGTCTTAACGTCTCATTATAATTAAAATTTACGAATAATATTTCAAAAGTACGTGATCTAGCACGGGTATTAAAGCATTGACGTTGACAGACGACAATATTGTGGTTTCATTGTGGGCATTGAAAACACCCGTACTTACGAAAGAGCACTCGTCATCGAACAACAGGCTGCCCAGGAAGTCTCAAGTCAGGCGTTAGAGGTCACACTGTCTTCTCGGGCCTTATCTAAAATACACCTGCTAAAATCTATCCTACTCGTATTCATAAGGCAGAATACATTGTACTCGATGATAATGTCACCGACGCTGGTCCACCTCTTTTAACACTCTCCAGACGCGCAAGTACTTAAGACAGAGTTCATCTCATACCGAGCACGTACTTCATGTAGGGTCTTCTCCAAACATCCCCAATACTTGTACTTCAATGCCGTCGTCGTCTTCCTGCGTCAGCTAAATGTGAATCGCGGTTGTATACACTGAGAATGTCTTACATGCGCATTTGCTGACGTTGTTATTTCAGCAACACCACGTCCTCTGGAACAGGATGCAGGTCCTCGCAAGCCCTGCATGATTCTGCATTCATACAGTCGGATCTTCCGAGACACATCAACATACTAAAAGCCTACTAAAAAGATGTGTATTGCAGGGATTGATCACCTCGCCTCATGATTCTAATGAGGTAAAGTAAATGGGACGCGATAATTCTACTTCACTTGTTGTTCTAGTGTGGTTTACTTAAAAGAGTCGCGTACCGTCGCGTGACACCAATATATGCGTACAATACCGACAGTTCACCGGCGCCTTAATATTCTACACAATATTCCAAATAATATAATAACAATGAACTACGCAATCAAATCGACAATTGAAATAATTGTTTGATTTTAATTGATAACTTGCCAATATTTCATTATATCAAACTTTGAGTTTCAGATATGGTATACACATATGTATACGTGCCTTAAAGGAACAAAAGTGTTTTTGTTACATATTGAACATATTATCGATGAAAATATGTACCATTGTTATCGATACATTTTCGCCATTTCATATGTATCTTGATCATTGATTCAGTTGCTGAAGATATTGAGGAAGCGAAAATCAACAAGTATTTGAAGGCGGTTTGAGCTGCATATTCGGAATTGTATTTTTCCTAGTATGAAATTGTCTATACGCTGAAAATATGGTAATCACTCGGACATTGGTCCGAAGAGTGTGGTGAGTATCGCAGACAGTTCGACCTTAACATCTGTGTTGGCCGAATGTTTGGAGGGCTTGCAGGAAATGAATCCTCCCGACGATTGGTCTTAGGATAAACTTGGAGAAAACAATTTATGTCGAACGAATACGTTCTCCATAGCCCCCTGAACGTGAATGGTGCCATTCTTGAAGTCACAGACGAAAACGTCTACCTCGGGCAACCATTGCAATTAGGTAGATATAACTTCGAGAAGGAAGCCGATAGAAGGATTCAGTTGGGTTGGGCAACATTCCGGAAGCTTCGTCACATTCTCACGTTGCTAATACCGCAGAGCTTGAAGTAAAAAGCCTTCAACTAATGCGTACCCCACGTGATGACTTACGGGGCTGAAACATGGCCTCTTAATTTAGGACTGGTCCGCAAGTTTGCGATAGCTCAACGGACTATTGAAGGGGTTTCTGTCCTACAGAATTCGTAACGAAGTCATAAAGCATAGAACTAAAGTATCGGATATCACGCGACGAATAGGCTCGCCGAAGTGACAATGAGCTGGTCACACACTCAGAAGAATAGATGGCAGATGGGCCAGTAAGGCTCTGGAGTAGAAGCCGCGTTTAGGAAAACGAAGTGTTGGTCGACCGTTCACCAGGTGGGAAGCCGATCTCCGTGCAGTAGCCGGTCCGGGATGAATGCGAGTAGCAGGAGATCGTTCGTCTTGACGTTCATTGAAAGAGCCCTTTGTCCAGCAGGGAACCGATATACGCTGATGATAATGATGATGATGAATATCTAGCTAGTTTTGATATTAAATTTAAATAATTTACGCCCCACCATGGTTCAAGCCTTGTCGTGGCCGTGGGGCTTAGTAGCCTGGGATTAACCCTGTTAAACCGAGGTACTGCACTTTGCAGTCCTCTTATAAGAAGAGGGGACAAAAGAGCTACAGGAGGAGGCGCTTTTGCGCATTATCCCAAAGTTGGTGTGGTGGTCCTGTGGTGCGAGGCAACACTTCTGTGGAGGAGTCGTCTGTCCCTTAGAAGAGTGACTAGCCGTCGGGGCACCTCGTAATGGCGGCACTGATGGGACTTGCGATGGTTTTTGTAGGCGTTCGACACTGT
>JAFELO010000312.1:106685-133408 GCA_017140195.1 Eumaeus atala
GCGCCGTAATGGCGGATTTAAATCGTTAGCTTATCGTTCTGGCTCATTTAGTTACGCCTCTCGCTATTCTATAAGCTCGTAATAGCCCAGGTAATGCCTGTCTGTATACATGAAAATATTTTAAGCCTTGTAAGGCATATTTTGTTAGCATCATATAAAGCGGATCTACAATATATTATATGTGGTTATATGGAGGTATACACTCAATTGTTACATTATGAAGTACCATCAACTACATAGTGAGTTAAATAAAAACTTGTAAAAAAGAATCAATCACTATGTATAATAGGTCGTAGACGTGCTTCATAAGATACGCGAGATAATGAAATACGAGCATGCCGTATAAGGAACGGGTGTGTAATACTGTAAACTTCTAAAATCCGGGCAATTAATAGTAATTGAAAAATGATAATTACACTTTTTAATTGGTCCAACCTAAGATTAGACCCCGGGACCTGTCGTACAGTTGAGAGTTCCCGGCTGAGTATCTTAATTAAGTTAATAAAAGACTTCTGGAGAATAAGTTCTTACGGTGGTGGTGGTGGTGGTGGAACGATTCACCACTGTCACTGGATAATTTCTTTGACTAAACCAAAACCACGGTCATTAAAACATACTTCGAGATGTATTCGAGAGGGAATCTTTATTACAAATTGAAAATTTCCTATAACACTTTAGTCCGATACAGGTGTCGAACCCGGGACCTCAGGACTGTGGTTGAACATGTTCACACCTATGCATGACTATATGTGCCCAATACTAAATAGTAATATACTGAGGTACTTACAAACGAAACTAAACCATAAAACACCTACCTTTATGCACCTATGCACTTAATTACTTCCTCAGACGCTCTCCGGCGCTCGACAGTTGACAGAAAAACATCTCCTTAGACTGGAAGTGTTCGCACGTAACGCCATTTATCACGTTCAGTGTATAATTGCTCAAGATAATTGCATTGCACTCAGTGGAATTAAGGGAATTCTTTTTTGCGTTAACTGACGTTCTTAGTACTTGCTTATTATTGTCTATGGCGTTTTGAACAATTTTTCAGCTCCACTCGGTTTGTCAACTCAAATCACCTGTATTTCTTTATTAAAACAATTTGCATACTATAAAAAACCACCTGAAAGTAATGTTAGGTGTATAAGTGTATTATCCCCCCCTTGAGTAAAATAATCAAAGGTAAGCGTAACTTCATAATGATTGCATTGAATTTCATTATTATTTTATTTTGCATTCGATATGGCCCGGCATGGCCAATGTTTATATGTAGAATATTTGGAATATTGGAATATTCATTTGTACATAAATCATTAAAAATGGGTTTGAAAATCTCACTATTACAGAGTTAGGGGTTTTGACGTTCGGTCGTATGACATTACACGTTACCTGACATCAAATTCTTACGACAGAACAACGTCCGTCGGGACAGTTATTATAAGATAAAAATGTCCGAACAGGCATTACGATTTGCGCCCCGTGCTCGTGGAAAAATACACACGAGTTATCTCAGTACTCTCCTCATTTCCCCTTGTGATATTTTCCCAAACTCCTCGCTCCCCTCTGCGTCTCCTTCCCTGTGAGGCTCACGTGATTTATGGTCCCTCCCTAACGAGTCTTATCTCTACGTTCATTGTTAGAGAACCATGTTCCACGGACCTTGTCTAGTTTACGACAACAACAGCTGAAAATTCACTACGATTAATATGAGCACTAACGCATTCCTAATCAAGAAGTAAGTTTTGTTACTTTAATAAATACAGAATATTTATCTTCTTGCCTATCGGGTCCGCACCCGCGAGGAACAGTTTGTATGTTGATGTGTGGCCTGTCTCTTGGGGATCTAATGGCTGCTCAGCATCGTGTATTGTGTATGAGAGTTACCAAAGAGCATGCATCACATCCATGTAACGCTTCTCTACCATGAATGTGAGGAAATTCCCTTATCAAAAAATTTTCAGGAGACAAATTGACGTCCACGCGAATTCCTGATTCAGCCCATACCGAGCTTTCAGTAGAAAAACTCAAGTTTATCTAGCTAGAAGAGATATACGTAAGAAATGGCCACACACTGTCGGCCGGTATAATATATTTTAGTGTTCGAATATATGAGCACTATGAGCTTTGGCGTCTTACACTTGGGTTGTGTGGGCGTTACTTGTTTACACTTGGGTTGTGTGGGCGTTACTTGTTTACACTTGGGTTGTGTGGGCGTTACTTGTTTTGGGAAATCAAACTATGACGTTATTACATAATAAACTTATTCCCTCCAATAGTTTTCAATATATTGATCGCCTAAATATGAACTTTTATCGTGGGATATGTGTTTTGTGTTTGGTATAAATTCAAAATGTCTCTTTGTTTACCTATATAGGTAGGCAACTAGACGGCACACAGACATCGCTTCAATATCCATGGCTCATCCTATGGAATAAGCAATTTATTATACAGCTGACTTTCAGGATACAGAATCATATTACACATTCAGTAAACATACTACATTGGTAGATACTGCATACAAGCACCTACGTTAGGGTAATTTGCTCATTCTGGAGCTTACTACTGTAACAATAGATTAATGCACCTTAGATTTTTAAAGATAGGGATCTAAGACACCATAAGATAATTTGTCATGGTGTCATTTATACGGAATTTAATACGTTGGGATTAATTCGGTTTTCCCTTTTCATAATCCGTAGACGAACGAGCGAGGACAATGAAGACTGATGGTGGGGCTTATTCCATCAATCATGTCGTAGAAAGCTTTCCTCTGTCAGTTGCTCAGATTCCACGAGGTTTACTGGCTCTATAATTTTGCTCATTATCGCGGACACTGCGTAGACCAATGGTTTTTGTCGATAATTGCGTAGGGAATTAGGTTATACTCATAATAGTGTGATTTTTCCATAGAAAAGACAAACGACCAGCTAAGCCATTTGCAACCTACCGTCACCCATTAACATCAGCGCTGTTAATAGTTATGTAGATGTGTTGTCCTTCGCCTCATCTACCTCCGATTCTCATACAAATCATGAAATCCTTATTATTTTTAACAAATACCCTACAAGTTACTGAATGCATTAGTGTGAGGTCCTTACATATGAAATTGGCGTTTTGTATGGGAGGAACAAAAGGTCGAATACTTTTTAATATAATATATTTAATTAATTAATGTATGAACCATTTTTCTATGCAATTTCACCATCTCATAGGTAGTTTATTGATGCCTTTACTAAAACGACCAGTAGGACGGGAATCAATAAAATCTTTGAAGGTGATTTGGACTGCCCCATAGGAGTTGAATCTTTTCCCTTGCAAGAAGTTATCCAAATTTCAAAAATATTGGTAATCTGTTGGAGCAAGTACGATGGATGTCTTAGATTTCCCAGTTGAAGCTCTTCTAATTTGGTAGTCGTCTGTTGCGCAGTGTGTGATCTAGCGTTGTCGTGAAGCAACAGTGGCGTGGAGCGATTGACCAGCTTAAGTTGTTTTGCCGCTAGCTTTCCCATCATGGTAATTGCTGACAATAGACATCAGCCGTGACAGTCTGTTCAGATTTGAAAAAATTGTAATGAACAAAACCGGCACTAGTGTACCAAACGCTTATAAGTAAGTTTTTTGGGGGTTAATTTTCGCTTGGAGCAGGATTTGGCTGGCTGGCCAGGATCCAACCATTGTGCTGAGCGCTTCCGATTATCGTAAGGAATCCATTTTTCATCACAGGTAATGATCCAGTTTAAAATACCTTCATTATTGTGCCGACGTGCGTTTGCCAGTTTGCCTCAGTCAATTCATGAGGTTCGATATCCACCTTTCAAACTTTTTAATGTTTCCAATTTGTTTCAAGTGAATGAAAACAGTTTTGGCTGTGGTTGCCAATATAGCACCTGTTGCGCGGTGCTGGTTGTTGTGGTGTTACGTTATTATCCAGGTTTCTGACTCCAATTAAATACGTTTCACTTACTTACTATATTATTGAACTGAGGGTTAGTTTACAAGTTATTTCCCGACAGCTTGTTATGAATTAGTTGTTAGTAAGTTACACGTCTTCACTCGACAGTGGTTGTGAAGCGATTCTTTGAATATTGTAGCGAATGTCTTATGAAGACAATTAAATGAATAAAGCGGTATGGTCTAAGTCGGTTAATGGGAAGAATCCCATGTGGCTTTTGACAATTTCAAAGGAATAAGATATTTTGCGCAAGACAATGAGTTACTTGGAAACCTAATTTATGAGCGTGCTTTACAATAGTGTTAAACTAAAATCTTAAGAACAATTAACAAATGTTATTTTGAGTAAACAATGAACGCACATGTGCCGAGGGTATGGTCGCTGCATAGCATCCCCTCACACACATGTGTCGAGGGTAAGGTCGCTACATTACTCTCTCTTGAAAAAAAATGTTTACATTTTTAGAAAAGAACATTCACATTAACAACAGTGAGTAGCTAAGAACATAAAAAGTTAAAGTTGTAAAAAATAATGATTACAGTGATAATAATTATAAGCAATAGAGCATCTTATTAGTAGAGTAGACTTGTAATATGTACCTATTTATTGCTAGAGCATAAATTGTACTCTCGGCTTAATGAGGCGTCCGGATCGTGTTTTAAAGTGCTTAACTTGGTGAGGTGACGAGTTCGTCTGACCGGACTTTGATAATAAGTCTGTTTCTTTATGTTTGATAGTTGGCTTCATGCTCGAAGAATCATCATCGTAAGGCATGAATGCGGGCTTTAGACTGTCTATGGAGATTATTTTTGTGCTGCCAGCTATTTCGATTTTGAATATTTTTTTCCCTCGCTAAGGACTTTATAGGGTCCGGAATAAGGCGGTGATGCAGGATGTACGAAAATGTTCCCTTGTGTGTTCGGTTTCTTTGGAATGGAAGATAATTCTTGAAAATGTTGTCTCAAGTTTACCAAAAAAAGTGTCAAGTATGTAGATGGTTCTGCAGGTTCGAAAAATTCTCCGAGCAGTTTTAGTATTGTACCGTAAGATAATTCCGCAGGTGAAATATCTGTATCGTCACGTAAACTGGCTCGGAGCCCTAGTAAAACTGTAGGTAACTCTGTTATCCAGTTTTCAGTGTTTCCTCGAGCCATTAAGGCAGCGTTTAATGTTCCGTGCCATCGTTCCATTTTTCCATTAACTTGAGGATGGTATGCGGTGGTGTGAATTTTGTTGATTCCGAGTCGTTTGGTTAAATTTGTGAATAGTTCTGATTCGAACTGGTGTCCCTGATCTGTACTAATGCGTGACGGACAACCAAATTGTTGTAAAGAGCTTCGGCTACGTTGTCGGCCGTAACGTCTTTGAAAGGTATGGCCATCCGGTAACTCTGTCTATAAGGCTGATTTTAGTCTCACGCTCACCGTCAGCGCTCATGGCTCAGCGCGTTGTTTGTCAGCGCTGAGGCTCAGCGTGGCTCGTTTTAATATCGTACTGACCGCCTTACCGTACAGACGACGACAAAATGCGGAGTATATTAATTATTGTTGCTTTGTACTATGTATCCCAAAAAAATAAAAACCGGCGACGACGAAGACTCCATGTTCATCCAGCGGCGCTCCCTCTGGCCAGTTCGCGCGGGCGGGATCTGGATGGATGTGCTAAGTGTGAGCCGAAGCGAAATGTGAAGGCAAAGATGTGGATAGACAAGGGTGATGCGAAGATGGAGCAAACTATGATATAATGTGATGGAAGAATATGAGAGAGTATGGAAGCTTTACCGCGCTGCGTCCCTGGGCAACGCCAAGCGGTCCGGCGGCCTCCGGTGGTACGGGGCTATCTGCCTCAGCGTATCCCTGTGTGCGGCATCAGCTTTGGCTGGAGAGCCTGGCCACGAAGGTGTCGAGGTCCTCCACTCTGGTGTCGCGGGCGATGGTCGCGTTTCTAACGTAGCGCGGCGCAGTGCTTTGGCCTGCACCGCTCGCAGCCGTCTCCTATAAGAGGCTGCTACGAGGTGGTAACACGACGGCGCCACGTACGTCAGACGCGAGCGCACGTAGATTGTGTATAGGGCTAGTTTAGTAGGCAGCGGCAGGAACCTCGACATCATCGGTGACAGCTGTGCCAGGGCCGCCGACGCCTGGGACGCGACCCGTCGGGCGTGGGCCCGCATTGTAAGGCCGCTGTCAATGGTGACCCCGAGGTACTTCACCTGGACGGTCCACGGGATGCTCTCGCCCCGTAGTGTGAGCGGCGGCGGTCGTGCGCCGCGGCGAGGGAAGGTGAGCACCTGCGACTTACCGGCGCTGACGGCGAGTCGCCATTTGTCGGGCCAGTCGGGCAGCAAATCCAAAGTGCGCTGTAGTTTGGCGGCGGCGTGGTCCTTCCGGAGCGAGGTGGTCACGAATGCCGTATCGTCGGCGTAGAGGGCTGCGAGGGAGGCTCCGCTGGAGGGGATGTCCTCTACGTTTTTGTTGAACAGCGCCGGCGATAGGCAACTGCCCTGGGGAACTCCAGCTAAGATGGGGCGGACGTCCGACTTTTCGCTCTCCACTCGGACGTAGAAGTGGCGGTCCGTCAGGAAGGACCGCACGATTTTGGCGAGGCTGAAAGGGGTCCGGGATAGGCAGAGTTTGTGTAGAGAGGCCCTCATGCCTCATCACGGCCAAACGCCTTCTAGATGTTTAAAAACACGGCCGCGGCGGCCTCCTTTTTGTTTATGGCGCTGGTTATGTGATGGATCACACGGACGAGCTGGTGCGTGGTGGAGTGCTCCGGTCTGAACCCGAATTGTTCGGGGCGCGGTGGCAGTTAGGGGGTGAGGTGCTCGAGAAGGAACCTCTCGAACACCTTGGACAGGGTGGAGAGGAGAGTGATGGGCCGGTAGTGGGCGGCTCTGCACAGACGCTTCCCCTGTTTGGGGATCATTATGACTTCGCCCGACTTCCAGCGCAAGGGGTAGTGCCCTGTGCGCAGTATCCCATTAAGGAGACGGGCGATTGCAGCAGCGGTTTTCAGGGGGACGAGGCGGAGCGCCGAGTTTGGGATTTGGTCGGGTCCTGGTGCTTTCTTGGGGTTGACCTTCAACAGGGCTCGGCGGCCCAGCGAGAGAGTAAGTTTGGGGATGGTGTGTTCCTCGGCGGGGGAGAGGGGGCCCTTGCGGGCGAAGCGCTCCTCTACCTGCTTCGCGAGGCATCCGTGTGATTGGCCGCGGCCGTGGGGAAGGGGGTGAAGACCCCTTCAAGGTGTCTGGCGAATATATTCACCCTGTCCACCTCGTGGTAGCATAGCTTCCTATATCCTCGTGGTAGAGGGGGCGCGTGGGCGCTTTTTCACCGGTGAGCGGGTGGCACAGCTTGTGTACAAACGGCATGTACTCTGCTGCCGAACTGAGGTGTCTTTCCCACGCGTGGACGTCCTGTGTCGCTAGGTCCCTCTTCACTCTGGCCGCCGCCAGATTGAATTCGACGCGAGCCTGGGGGCACCTGGTCTGTTCCCAGAAGCGGCGCAGTCTGCGCTTTTCGCGGATCAGGCGGCGTGTCTGAAGCGGCAACTCACCTCGTGTGGATGGAGGCGGGCCGGGGGTGATGGTCGCAGCGGCGGGCGAGTCGGCGAATGCCGCCTCGAGGCCCTCGACCAGGCGGTCAACGTCCTCAGGGGTACTCACCGGGAACGTCGTTGTGCGGGAGTTTAGCTCGCGCACCAGCACGTCTCGGTTTTGCCTAGGGCGGCGTGTAGGTGGAGAGAGGCGGGCTGGGGGACCGGAGATGGTGATCAGCACGGGGGCATAGTCCGACTGTAACGCGTCGGTCAGCACCTCCTGTGCGATCACTCCCACTATCCGGCCGGCGATAACTACGTCGAGGACGTCCGCCGACCTGTTCGCGTCCCCGGGGAAATGTGTAGGCTGATCCGGCTCCAAGTTGATGTACCCGTACCTATCGGAGTCGGCTAACAACCTGCGTCCGTCCGAATTGGTGTGCAGCGAGTTCCATGCTGGGTGCTTGCAGTTTAGATCCCCGGCTATCACAGTGGGCTCTTCCGATAAGAGTCCGTGAATTTCCGAGGGATCCAAACGCGACGAGGGCGGCTTGTAGGCCGCATACAACCTCGTGGGCCTTGAGGCGAGGCACACCTCAACCCCCATGGTATATGTTTGAAAGGTGCCTGTAGGTGGTAGCGCCTGATGGATGATGCCGCGCCTGACGAGGATGGCCAGCCCGCAGCAAGGGTTTCCGTCGGGAGGAGGAGTAAAATCCTCTCTGTATATGTGGTAGCCCGGCATGGCGAGGCGCGTGCCGGGGAGAAGGTGGGCGACGTCCGCTGCGCGCTGGCAGAGTGTATGGCGCAGCATTTTGGCCTTGCCCCGTAGGCCCCTGGCGTTCCAACTGACAATCATAAGTTGGTCCATCTTTGAAGACTTAAGAGATCAGTGGGATCATGGCGATTAGCTTGTCCACGTAACCGACTAACGCCTCTCCGAAGGTTTTGCCGACGCGTAGCGAATTTATAAAGTCGCCTGCGACGTCGACAAAAGCATCGCAGAGTGATGACGTCTGTGCGGACGATGTTGACGGTAGCACTGACGCCCTCTTAGCCCCGCGTCTCCTGGTTGTGGCGGCCGGGCCGGCGGCGGTCTGTGCCGATTTGGGTGGCCTTTGCGCTTGGGTGTCATTCGGTGCGGTAATAATAGTAGTCGCCGTGCGGGCTAGTGTCGCTTGCGGGTTAATCCGCCTTTCCTAGCCCTCTTTTTGGTTCTCCATGGACCCGTCTGCGGTTGCGTTGCAATCCTTTGTACATTGGCATCTCGCGGTCTGGGGTCATTTGCAGGGGCCATCAAGTGCTGCTGCTCTGTACCCGGCGGCACCACTTGGGGTGGTGCGATCGTAGCCGCCGGTGGATCTAATGTAATTGGCCTCGTAACTTTTTTGATGCGCGCCTCCCTCTTCAACACCGGGCAACTCTTGTTGTTGGCCGGGTGGGGACCGCCACAGTTGGCACAGGTGGCGGGGACGTCCTTTGGGCGGGGACAATCTCTATATTCTATCTTGCGGTGGCGGTTGTGGCTCGAGTGCCGAAATTGTTGGCATCGATGGCACTGTGCGACACCACCTCGGCCGCGCCATGCACTCACCGTGATGCCGTCCATCCCCAACAAGCTCTCCACCGAGTATATTCGCGGGATGGTTTCCGGCGTCCTTTTCAGTATAGCTAGGTCCATCTGCATCCAGCCAGGCTTACCTGCGCGCGCCTTTATCGGGCGCACGTACTCCGAGCAGTAGCCCAGTTCCTCCAGCGCGTCGGAAATCTCCTCCGTCGGTGTGTCGGCAGGCAGTCCGCTGATTGCTACCTTCACGCTTTTATCGGCGGGGAGGGAATAGGAGAACCAGGCCACGCCTTTGGTTCTCTCCAAGTCGGTTAGATATTTCTGAACAAGTCTGTCCGTACGGACGTCCACTGCCGTTTCTTGCCGAGCTTGTCACGGAGCACCTTGAAGTAGTGTGTCCAGTTGGGCAGGCGCTCGACGATGAGGGGAGGCTATCGTGGCGAATTGGTAGTTGCGGGTACTTTGGTATTTTGAGCGGCGGCGTTGCCAGTTGGCAAAGCGAGAGAGGCTGCAGGGGTTGTGTGCGCGGCAGAGCGGAACGGAGATACCGTCGCCGCGACGTTCGCTTATGTGGTATTTCGCTTACTCGGTGGAGAATTTCCCGTCCCTCCTGCGAGCTCGCGCGAGTCTCTTCTTGAGCGCTTTTAACTTCTTGGCGGCGTCCGGGGTGAATTCGCCTGCCGCGTCGATAATTCCGATGGACTGCTGGTAATTGACCATCGTCCGTAGGAATTCCGGCGCATGTAGGTACTCCCTGTTCTTAACGAAGAACCGCGCCCAGTCGACTCCACTGTGCGGCGGTGCGCTCACGGCCTCACCTCCGGGTGGCGCCGGTGAGCATACGGACGAGTGGACGTCAACGTCCATCGTAACGCATGCCGGCCCCGTCCCGGGGTGCGGCATGCGCAGCACGCCTGCAGCCGGGTCTACCTGGGTGGGTGTTACCTGTGATGGTGCTTGCAGTTTAGCAGCGGCGAGCGGGTTTCGGCTGGGTGCCGTGGTCGTAGTGTTTGTTCTCGATTACCGGTTGGAGGTGGTGGACGACGTCGACGCCGTCCTCGATCGAGGCTCAAGCCCGCGGTCTGCAGGCATCGACATGTTGAGGATTAAATAAAAAGTTCTCACTCAGTACATGTCCTAGTCCACGCGGTGATGGTGACGCTGGGTGATGCTGCGCCGCGACCCTCACAATGGCTGATTGCCTTCACCGACGCCACGCCAGCTACACCCGTTTCAAAAAGAAGCGGGTGCAACAACCGCGGCGAATGGTTAGGGCAACAACGTAGCTTTTCCTTGCTTTAGCGCTCACGTCCCGATAGGGACCTAGGTCTTTTTCAGGACAGCGTCCAAGAAAAAGGATAGGTCCGAGCGGCTAGCGTGGGAGCAAGAGAAACAATCAATTATACGAGAGAAAAGTACGCACTTCCACAATAGCGGCAGGCCAATCCAAAATTTTAAGAACAATTAACGAATGGTATTTCGAGTAAATAATGAACGCACATGAGTCGAGGGTATGGTCGCTGCACTGCATCCCCTCACGCACGTGTGTAGAGGGTAAAGTACGGCCAACTCGGAGGTGGTTGGCAATGCATCCGCTTTCACAATAGCCTTCAACTCTTCATTACCAACTTGATTCTCAGGCTGTCCACGGGTTATTCTGCGGGTCGAAATTTCCAGAACGAAAACGTTGGAACCAAAAACCAACTGTGTTTTCTTTTGCAACACGACCCCCATGCACATCAGTCACCCGGTGAGTCGTTTCCCCAGCACTAGTGCCACGGCGGAACTCGTGCTCGTAAATAATGCGACATTTTAAGTTTACCATTTTGTAAAATGAGTGACGAAAACATAAAAAACAAATGAATGACGGTCATAGAAGCGCAAATACAATACCTGTACAAATTTGAATTTGGAGTTCCTTAACAAAGAGGAGAAATTCGTGATTAAAGTAGCCAGTACAAAAAATCCAATTTCATATGTAAGGACCTAATATAATATTAGAAATGACGCTTAGGCAATGGCCTATCAATGGATAAGGGGACAGCCACGTTATCGACGGTGACGAAGTTATTTTACATACCAACTACAATTTTCTACCTCTGAGTGATGACGTCTCACCAGTCAAATTGTATAGGCACCGTGATGCTAGGAGCATTTTGAAAGAGGCAGTGCCATGCATGGTGAATGACATTACATCCTCCTATACAACGTAATTGGACCAGCGTTAGACCTCTCGCTAACTTGATATGCTGATATCAAGTTAGCGGGAGGTAAAGTAACAGCGTCGCGGTCGCGTTTCGTGCGGTTTGTGAATAGCCGGTGGCCCATTGGGGGCGATGATGGGAAGAGAACGCATCTGCGTAACAATCATGCGAATGTCCGTGGGCGTCGACAGTCATCAAAAGGCCCGATTTCTCATTTGCCCCCTTTTGCTATAAGCAAGTCGTATTGAGCCGTGTCAGCTAAATGCAAAAAAATTAAATCCTCGGACCTAAAAAAATTGGCTGCATGTTTACCCAATTAAAAGTTATTTTTCCTTTTAAATTAATTTACTATGAAATTGAAAAAATATTTTTGACAGTGCTCCAGTTCGAGCTCCAAACTTATCTCTAATACACATATCTTAACTGACGCGCCAAAACGATTTACGTATATATCATAGTCATTACTTCAAAGCTTGACTTTACTCAAGCTGAATATAGCTTAAGTTCACATCATCGATAACTTGACAATAATTTAGGATCTTAATTCTAAAAACATACTTGTTCAAAATAGCGTCTGTCACCAGTCATATAATTAAACCAGGAGCCCCCCCCCCCCTGGTTTAACCCGCGCACCACTGAAAACACACCCCGACGGTCGAGCTTCGCAAAATACCGTCTCAGTGAGAACCTAAAAACGCAAATTTCGAAACTCTCAGAAACCACAAGTGCTAATTTACTACTACTTAGGATGTACTTTTATCTCGTACATTTACAATTTACATTCCATTAATTACTGAAAGGGTTTCGTAAAGGTTTCTCCCAAAGGGATTTTTGACAAAGTGTGAACAATCGATGTGGAGAAAAATATTCCCTCAAAAGATCCAAGGACACTTATAATGAATGATAAGAATATAGAAAATTCGAGAATGAAAAATGGTGACTTGAAAAAGATTTATGGAATGAATCTGTTTCACGTAGACCGTGCAAATGACTTAAGTAAGCTAATAGGCCCTCATTAATCCCGATTTAACCTGGGCTTGAAAAGTGTAAAGGCGATTTTGAATAATAAAGCACCGTTTGGTAATTAGCAACTCTCATTATAAAACGTTTTTGTGTTATATATAATTTGCTTTTTACGATTTTGTTCTCAGATATTTCTCGTAATCGCGCGCATGAAGGCAAATTCTACAGTATGTGTACATAGATTGTGACTAGCTTCTGTCCGCGAATCGTATATATAATTTAATACACAATTGCAAATAACATTACTTTTACAGTGTGCTAGTTAAAGGAGTTCGTATCATTCTTAGTGTGTAGAGCGACTTACAGGTTCTTTTAATGG
This sequence comes from Eumaeus atala, assembly GCA_017140195.1. Classification (NCBI taxonomy): domain Eukaryota; kingdom Metazoa; phylum Arthropoda; class Insecta; order Lepidoptera; family Lycaenidae; genus Eumaeus; species Eumaeus atala. The sequence continues at coordinate 119,294 of JAFELO010000312.1, forward strand.
ACTTAAAAACGGAAAAGTTTTCTCAATTCGACTATATATAATGTATCTATTATTATATCAAATTCATATAATTTTGATGTTTTTATGTATGTTGCATTATTTTATTATTGTTAAAAAACCAGGAAATATTTCATCTCTTCAAGGGCGTTGAAATAATGGGACGACCATTATAAGATAATCAGAATCTGTGAATGTGGCATCACGGAGAAATAAAATTTTTAATAAAAAATAAAACTGAGATCAAAACACCACACTAAAAACTTAAAATTAAGCTACATTAATCACTTTATTTAGCAATATGATTTTGATGTAAATGTGGTAGGCACGTAACATAGTAGCAATTATGATAACAATTACATTTGGTGTCGATTATATATGGCTATTATTAAAAAATACAAGAGGAGGACCTAACCTTAAATACCTAACCACTCAACCGTTTCAAAAAGTAGTAACGTCAATTGGATCATCATCTGGCTACAAGTGACACAGAGTTCACAATATTCTTAGACAAAGTCCATGTTAAACATTTTCAGCTCCAGTCCCGAACAGTGACCGTTATCGAAAAATTTTACATACCTAGTCTTGCCTTTAATATTGTAACAAAGAAAAGAAATATTATATCAATTGCAAATCACATTACCAAATTGTTATGGCATTTAGAGCAAGCTCTACTCTCTAAATCTGTCCATAAATCACAAACCAGCAGATTTAGATTGGAAGTACATGGCGGCCAGTCTTCAGCTGTGCTGAAGTCCAAAATCTTCGCTTCCAACCAAGTCTGCGTTGACCAGCTTTATGACTCAGCGCCGAGACTAGCTGGAAGTACCACACTAGGTTCTTCAACATGGGGTCTTGGTATTGATACACTTCTGCCGATGTTATGATGCCTTTTTCACAAAAATATGGCTCAGACACTCCTTCATTGCTAACACCCCACCTAACCATCACTGAAGTCGGATAATGCGCAAATTGCACTCTTTCGACGAATTGGTAACCTTCCTTACTGCTTTAAGCATACAGTCATCTTGTTTCTTAAAATGTTGCTCAATTCTCTCTGTAAAAATTCTCATCCGTAAACAAAATTTTTCTGTCCCCTTTGCGTACCGCTCCAGTAGTTGCTTAGATTTTACCACACTGTTCATCTTTATTTTATCAGTCAAGAAATGACCAGTGCACCTTTTACAGACTTTAAGTCTAAACTAGTCTCTTGAAATCTACAATAAAATAAATTTTTAAATAAAAATTTTTAGATAAAAGCTTTTGGTTAAGGGCAACATTTCTTCGAATTCTTTCCCTTACTACTTTGACCACCTTTTTCGTATAAGCACTACGTTCTGGCCATCCGCCAGATCTTTCTCTGTCACTACAGAGGAAGTGTCATTGTACCGATTACTAGCCCGGTACACAAACATTTGCCTAAACACCAAGTGCATGGAGAGTTTTAAAAATTTCATTTGGTTCCATACCTACTATTTGTAATGCAATCACAGCGGTTCTTATCCCAAAGAATTAGTGAATTACCAGTAAGTTGATCACATTGGAGACGGATAGCTGAAGCCATTCGAGTGAAGAATTAACTCTGTGGCGTACACTCGGGGTCGCAACACACAAGGGCAGGAGAACATAAGTCGTGTCCAGCAGTGGGCGAAAGCAGATGTCGATGATGATAATTAAACCACGCTCATTGTCCTCAGATGTATTTATTTCGCTTTTCGATGTAGTAGATAACAAGTATTTTTGTATTATGTGGCTTAGGTTATATGTAAACCCGTATGTTACATTATAAATGATATTACTCTACAATAAGTAATATGCATAAGTTTTAAGTTAGGTTATTTTTTTATTCCATTGCCACGTGAAATTATTTATTTATTTAAGCTTTATTTCACATACTCTGCTCTTGTTGGACTAATTCGATAATACTATATAAGCTCCTTGTATGTTCCATTTACGGGTAATAGTCTCCCCCATCGTTTTCCATTGTTTATTATTTGTTGCAATGGCCATCCAAGCCTCTCCAGCCACCGCCAATATGTCATCAGTCCATCCTTTCTTTGGCCTTCCGACTTTGCGCTTGCCTGGGGCGGGGGGCCTTTCCATTTAGTTACTATGTTGGTCCAGCTCCATTTTAGTTTTGAAGCCTGCTGTAAGGCATACATCTGGTTTTGTTGCGAATTTTACAGCTTTTTATTTTATCTACTCTTCTCAGCCTCAAAATGCTCCTCTCCATAGTATGCTGGCATGCTTGGATCTTGTTTCTTATTTTGCTTGTGTAAACCCAAGTTTGGCTTGCATATATTAGTGTTGGTAGGATACAAGAGTCCATTATATTATTTTTCATTTTCATGTTGTATTTTCATTTTAAGGTTTTTTAGACCAATATTTTTTCCAAGTTAAGCTGATCCTTCGGTCGATCTCTTTTTCGTTGCAGTCAGGATTGAAGGAAACGAATTTTGAAGAAAGATGTATTCCTCTGTGTAATCTATTACTTCCTATTCAATTTTAATCGGTATCTGCAAGTGATTTCTTATCATTTTTGTTTTTGTCGTATTCATCTCTAATCCAACTTTATTGCTTTCTTAGTTTAGGCTATGTAGAATTTGGTCTAGTTTCATGGCAGACTCGCTAAACAGTGCAAATCGCAGATGAGTGAGTCTTGTCTTTGCTATACTTAGACCATTATTATTCCATTTCAGTTTTTTGAATACATCCTCATGCACTGCTATGAAGAGTTTAGGTGAGATTGGGTCTCCCTGTCTGACACCTCTTCCAATAGGGAATTCTTCCCCTTCCCTGTCTGTCTGTCTAGCTTGATTTTGCTAACACTGTTGGAGTAGATATTCTTTATAATGTTTATGTATTTTTCTTCCACCCCATTATCTTCAAGGGCTATTATTATAGTCATACCAGTTTTTCGGATTTCGTTAGTTAAACTGTCTGGCCCTGGACTTTTGTGAGATTATGTTTTCTTTATTTGCATGTAGATCTCAAATTCGCTTACTGGCTTCCAAGGTGTTTCATTTAGTTTTTATGCTTCTCTTTTCCTTCCGTGTCATTGTTTAATTTCAGGTTTTCTTTCGGGATCTGGTAGATCTGATTATACAATATATTTGCACAGTTAATAATATCTTTTCTATATTTAACTTCTTTGTTCCCATCTTTTATCCAGTCCTTGTGCGTGGTAAGTTTTTTATGGGCCCTTTTCGCACTTTTATATTTAAGCAGGTTGCATTCAATAATTTTTAACTTGTGAGTTTCATAATATTTTTTAATTGATTTATGGGTTTCTTTGAAGATTTCTTTTATTTTTTCTCTTATTTCATTTGGTTATTTTTAATTGCCAATCGTTGTGACCTCTTAGCTGTTAAGCTTAATGTTGTGGGGCTGAGTACATTCTTTGATTGCTTCATTCAGTTTGTTATATGTATTAGTGGTTTCTTCCATAAGTTTATATCGTTTTTTGGACTTAAGGTTTAATTTTAGTGAGCAATTGTTAGTTTTAAATGCTTTTCTATTTAGGCGTCATTAATTTTAATCTACATCGTAACATCCTGTGGTCCGAAGGAAAATATACTTTCTTCAGGATTTCTATGTCTGTTATTGCTTTATAGTCGTTACTCAGTAGAAAGTCGTTTCGTTCCTGGTCTTATGGTCTGGGAATACCCAGGTCCATTTTCATGACTGCTTTTCCCTGAAAAAGGTGTTCATGATAGACATTTTATATTCTTGTGCATATTGTAGTAAGCGTTCTTCTCTTCGATTTTCTTTTCCATATCCATGGTTGCCTATTAACACGTTTTCATGGCATTTTGTGTGTCCTATTTCAGCATTAAAATCACCCATTAAGAGTAGCGATTTTTCAGCATTTGTAAGTCTTTGTAAAATTTGTCAAATATGCCATCTGTGTAGGTCTCTGTAGGTGCGTAGACTTGGATAGAGATAGTGATAAGTCCTGCAGTTTAAGTTGTAGTAGGGCAACTCCTTCTGATATGCCACAAAGTTTTACTATTTTAGTTTTCAGGTGTTTTTTTATTAAAAATTCCACTCCGTGCAGCCCTGCTGATTCTCCTATATAGCGAAAAATATAGTTTTTATGTTCTTCAATCCATCCTAGTTTTTTAACTTCTGCTTATCCAATAATATATAAATATACCAGTTCAGATTTTTTTATTGAATTATTTAGTTCTAGCATTCTGGTAGGCTTAGTAGGACCTCACATCATAGGCGCGCATACCTCTATGGTATGGTTATGTCTTACTCCATTATGATTTTCTGTTGATGGGGGGTGGTGGTCTAATTCCCCACGGTGACCGTCCGGGTTGGGGAATTTGTTATTGCTTGTTGTTGTTATTAATGTTTTCTTTTATTTATTTTCCCGACCGGTTCCGCATCCTGTTCTGTCAGATCAGTATTCTTGTCGGACATGGAGTAAGCTCGTGTTTTCATATAGTCGAATGCATTTGTCCTGTCGTGAAATTATACTTAAACGTATATTCGTCAACACAATCCTTCTCTGAAATAAACAATTAAAATGGACAAAGCTTGAGCAGCATATTTAAAAGCGTGAAATACAACGTTATAGGTCCAAGACAAGACTGTGTGCCGTCACCTTAGATCATTTAATACAGGATATTTTTATTTTTTTTTCGGAGGGACCTACTACTGATTGGCGGCGCTTGTCCAGCCCTAACAGTTCGACTGATTACGGAAGACTTTTGTCTTCTGGTTATAGGTAGACGATAGGGGGACAGACCCCCCTCCTTTCCCGCAGATGGGAAGAAGCAAACCGGAATTTTAGTGGACATTACCCTATCGTGGTTATTTTTGGGACCGAAAGGGGGGAGCGGTCCCCCTCCCCACGCTAGTGGGACGGCTCGCGCACGATGCCGTTTAATGTTACGGGACGTGTTTAAGAAAAGTTGAGCTCGTCTTTCGGTTTGGCTTGTCAGAGGAGGCCGGCCTCCTCCCCCACCCTCTGACGGGTGGGGTCGATTTGCGCTTCAAATCGGCTAGAAGCCGTGATAATGATTTAATTTTTATTTTTAGAGCTACAGGATAAACATCCCCCTCACGTTCTTATACCTCGGCAGAGCGCGTTCCCCTGTGCCGAGGTATAAGTTTCCTCAAAGGTCAAATACATCCAGTCTCCTGAAAGATGGAATAACTTTCCACATGGGAGTATTTTTTCTATTTTGTTATCACTGTTTTCTTTTTATTGTAATTACAAAAATATTTATGGAATTTTTGGTAGTTTCTAACAAGCTTTAATGATTGATGACACAAAATTGACTTACTTAATTTTTCAGTGTATCGTAAAATTTGTTTGGCACATCCCAACAGAGCCACGTGACTACCTCATTTAACATGTTTAATTTCGATCCTTTAAAGTTTGTATATTAGATTCAAATTTGAAAAACAAGAAGTTGATGACGTATTTCAACTCTCTTCTACACAGCAATACCACAACGTGCTTTGTACTTAAAAAGGAAAACATCTCCCTTCCAAACGATACCATCCAGGTGAAGGATGACGTCACTGCTCTCGGCACCATTAAAATCAATTGAGTGTCTTATTATTTTTGAAACTGCCGCAATAGTTCTTATATAATTGGTATTTGCAATAAAAGTTTAGTTTTTATATTTTTTTACAGAGTAACAGAGTTTGTCAAAGCAGTAGGCAAAGAGCCAGTTTGCTTCTCCGTTTAGGTTGCAGGAAGCGAATACGAAAAATATATAACCAAACCCATTATTCAAAAACATCACCCTCCACTATTAGAGCAAATAAAACAATATCCTGGAAAATGTCGATACATTTTTTTTACACCCCTTTGGACTTTAGTGCACTGTTACGTGTACTCACGCAATTGTTCTGGTGTGATTCTTAATAGTGTGCAATAAATAAACTAGTGTGTATGTCCTTGTAGGCGTGCATTTGTAACAACACTAAATATTTTAGTAAATGTGTGATTTATTTACACTTGAATGAATAAATAAATGTATATACTTTTTCCACGAATAATTTATTTTTCACTTTACACTTATCCTAACCCGAGGGGGGAAGGGGATACTGCTACATGTAAATAAATCATCAAAACTGACCCCCAACCAAAAGTGGCAGACAATTTTGATAGACGAATTGTTTGGGTAACTTATCGTGTATTAAATTATTTAGGGTCATCACCGATGTATAATTTATTTTATGCAAAAAGGGATTCATAGATATTTAATTGAATGTCAAAATTCTACCAGTATTAGTGTGTAGGAAGGATTGAGCCCCACGCGAGTTACAACAACAATTGTTCACACACCAATGACGTCACAGTCCACAAGCGGGAATCTGATGCGTATAACTATTAATTTAAATTTCATATTTCAATTTTTTTGTCAGGTGTAAATAATGATATTTCATAATTTATATATTTAAAAAATCTAAAATGTGTCAAAGTTTTGAATGAATAATAAAACATTAATTTTAAACGAATTTGAAGGTCCTATGGATATATTTGTCAATCAATGGTTCTACGTTAAGAAATACCAGTATGTGATATCCAATTTAATTTTCTTTCGTATTTTTGCCATTAGCGCTGTTGCAACATATATAAAATCAACACTATATATTGAATTGCCTTATTAAAGCTTTTCTTTATTAAATTACCTTTTCTTTAAAACTTCTAATAATTAAATATGTACTGAAAACATAAAAAGGCTGAATAGCTATAAGACTTACGTCATCAAATTTGAACGTTAAAAAATATGTAAGCATCGTTTTTGAGTTGACGCTTGTTAAATAACTGTCACTGTCAAATAAACGAAAATTATATTTTCGGCTTTTTACTCTAAATACTTATACATTTAATATTAATAATCTTTTTTTTTATAACTTAAAACAATTAATTATGATCTTGTCTTCACTGTTCGTGAAAACCTCCTTTCGTAATTTTTAGCATATGTATTGGATAATTCCATACAACCGCTTATAGTAGTACAAACTTTACAAACATGGCAAAATTTCAAATAAACACTAAGTCGAAAGACTACTTGCGAGACAAGGAAGTGTTTTTAAAGGATTTGAAGCAGTTTAATGAGAGTAGAAAGTACGTATTTTTTATGCTACAGTGATTATATTTTCATACCTCAAACATGAAGTTTGCAGTTTTATATTGTCTATATAAATTTTTAAATAACAATTTTATTTGTTTATAGCATACCGTATAAAGTGCCAATAGTCAATGGGATTGAAATAGATTTATACCTATTATATGCACTAGTACAACAGCGAGGAGGACTGGGCAAGGTGAGCATATTTATATTAGTTTTTGATAGTCTCGTCAAATACATTACACACATTATCTAAGCTAATTATATTTTATTTAACATGCCTCTAAGTATTATATTTTCTTTGTATGTGATACCATTTCCATGATTAGGTAAATGCAATGGATACATGGGAGTCCTTCTTGCGGCAGCTACATTTACCCCATCCATGTGTTAATGGTTCAACATTATTGAGAAGAATTTATGCAATGTATCTAGAGAAGTAAGGATTATTTATTTTACATTAATTATTTTTATTTTATGTCATTCATGCTGGAAATTTTGTGGCAGTGATCCTGTTAAAAAGGATGAAAGAAATTGGGGAATCCTGTTTCTAATAAATATTTTAGTGCTTATATTTTTCATACTTTAGGTAGAGGTAGTGCCAGGCATAGTGCATGACACTACATCCTCCTATGCAACATAATTGGGCTCGCACAACCTCTCGCTCCCATAATACTGCCATAGAGTGACATCTTCAATGTCGCGTTTCATGCGGTTTGTGAGTATCCGGTGGCCCATTGGGGACGAGGGCATCGCATAGGCAGTAATTATGTAAGTTCATGGGTGTTGGTAGTGATAAAAATGATTCCCTATTCTATAAAAGAAAACTTTAAAGTCAGTTATAGTTACCGTCAACACACTTAAGTTTTACTAGCTACTGTATTAGTTGCAAAATTTGCTCTCATTGCAATCTGTCATGTTATGTGGTTGAACTGTTAAATCTGCTAGGTTACTCTGTAATGTTGAGATTTCATAACCCATTTTTAATATCTTACATACAATGTACCAAATTTATTTCTACATATAAATCTTTACCATGCTATAATAAATGCAGATATGTAAATCCAGGCTAATGGGCCTAACAGGAGTAACAAATTAACTCATTTAATCACATCACAGGTTACTTACATTATATCAGTTTCAAGTAAAGGTTATCCTGTGACAATGAAATTTAATTACTAAACAGGTTATGTATTCCCTATAATATTATTTCTATTATTACTTAAAATTAATTACCTACTGTCTTGATATACATATCATATTATGTTGTAGGTATGAAAAAGCCAAAGGTCCCCCTGGGAGAGATGATGACAATGATATGGATGAAGATCCTAGAGTTAGAACTAGAGGCGGTGGAATGCCAAGAATTTCATTTGGTGGTGGTACATACATTTCTGGTTTGTTTTAAACAATACTTTCTATTGCATAACATGTATATATAAGTAAATAAAAAGAAATGCCATGCAGCATTGCAGTTGAATTGAGCTGGCACAACCCTCTGGCGGCACCTCTCCAGGTACCACTGGCTCATACGATACCTCCTGAAAGTGAGTTTTGCTGTTGTCTTGTTTTGTGTTATTTGTGATTTGGTATAGTGGAAAAGGTAAAGATGTCTGTATAATAGATATACTATGTCTATAGGCCTTAGTAATCCTGAAAAGGTCCTCTTAAATACAAAGTAATACTATAGAACTACCTCGTGGACTAGTGGTAAGCATGTTCAGCCACAGACATGAGGTCCTGGGTCCTGCTCCTGAGGTCAGACCATACAAAAACTGTCCGGAGTTAGGAAGTTGGCAATGTTACACCCCCATGCCGGAGAGGACGTGAAGCCGTCAGTCCTGCGCCTGATTTCTTTCCGGTTGTGTCGGATTGCTGTCCCACCAGAATAGGAGAATGAAGGAATAGAGAGTGCACTTGTGTTTGCGCGAACACTTGTGCACTACAAAATGTCTCGCGCAGGTGGCTCTCTCAATAGAGATGGCCACTGTAGGCAAAATTCGGCTAGAACGACATTATAATACTATAAACATAACAATTAAAATTGTAACATTTTTCGTGTTTAGCATCAGGTGAGACTCTTCGACCAGCAAATCGAGGTGGTGGTCCTTCAGAACGGCTAACATTGTCATTACTTTCTCCTATGCCCAATGAGCAAGATTTTGCAGTAAATGTTTGCACAGTACTGGCTGCTGATCACTCGAACCGCCTTCCACTTAGCACAACACCCCATATTCTGGATTTCCTACTTGCTCATGCAGGAGTTTACAACCATCGTGAGTTTGATTCTTTTTATTTTGTATCACGAAAGTATAATTTTATTGCATATCATAAAGATGAGAGGCTTTTTCTATACTATATATCATTAAATAAATTTCAGCAAGTCTTAGAGATACTATTGGACGATCTTATTATGAAGCAAGAGGACGATATCCCCATGAGTTTTGGGAGATGCGAGCAGGTGGTGGTGGCGCCAAAGAACTTGCTGATGAGACCAAATTCATGCAGCCGGGACTAGAGCAGCCTGAACTGATGGTCCAGGCTCTGGCTGCTCATAACACTCTTACTGACTGCTTGATGCAAAGTACAGATCCAGATGACATTTTGGAAAAGATAATGGATGACATCAGTGCTGTAAGTTAAGAGCCAAATACTTTTATAGTTTCACAGAAAACACAATGTTTAAAAAATACGTCACCATGTAGATATTTTTATAGGAACGATGATGCCTGTAAACATCAATCATTTTATTGGATAAGTGGTGTGATTACAAAGGACGGTTGCAGTGCGCGTTGGACGCCGCGGGTGTAACTGGTAGTGACCAGAATAGAATAGGACGTTCCTTGTTTTTATCACAATACAACAAAGACACCTACTCGTTAATTGCAACTGCAAGACCAACTACTGTTAAGTACAATTAAATTATCCAAGTGCTGGATAGATTTTCGGAATCGGAAGTTAATGAATTGTCGGAAAACGATAAATTAAATGTCGATAATTTCTCAATGAGATCATACGGGAATTTGTGGCTGCAATCAGTTTGATGGGCGCTGAGTGTGATCTTACGCCAATTGCGGGTTTGTCTAGTACTGGGCATTCGAGACGAACGCTTGCGTCGGGATTTGTTAAAGACCAAAGATCTTATATGTGAGGTAACAGTACAAGCCTGTCTCAACTACCAAGCTACGTTTCCTGAACTGTATGCCAGTGATACAGAAGTGGGGCAAACTCCGTCCATCGTCACGGAACCTATGGACATCGGTTAAATTGAACGAGTGTCAACGCTGATCAAGGTTACGTCAGCCGGGCAAAAGCTGTAAATTTGTTAAAGCGAGATGCTATTACTGTAAGCGCTACGGTCACAGCTCAGCGGCGTGCAATAAGAAGACCGGCATGGTACACGTGTCGAGTGAAGGGAACCAGGCGGACACCGGCACTGGGGAGGTGGCTGAGAAAGTGATGGGTATCTGCACTTCCTCAGACACTTGTCGTCCTCCAATAATCGCGAGTGTCATTATTGATGGCGCCAAACTTCTCGGACACTGGAGCGTCGGGGACTATCATATCGGAGGAAACATATCATAAATTGTAGTTGTCACATCCACCCCTAAATTCTACAAATTTAAAGCGTTAAAACGTAGTCACGAGATGAACTAAAGGTAATAGGTGTGGTGAATGAAACGTGCTGTTCTTGGCGGTAAAGAAGCGCAGTGCGAGCTCGTAGTATGCGCCGGACGCGGACTTCTACAACGGACCGGTGGTGTCCTTATACGTACGACCTAATGTAACTCCTCGGTTTTTGAAGGTGCGTTCCATTCCCTTCCCCTTAAAGAAACAAGTAGAAGATAACTACGCCGATTAGTGGATCCAGGAGTTTTACCGCCCATTCGGAGTGGATTATACACCCTTAAGATTGTTAAAAACGATAATGTTTCTTTGCCTACATGTGGCGGCTATCATTCTATTTTCCATTACCGCCGTCCACAGAATCTCTTTTGAAGCTAAGTGGCGGACGTATGTTTACAAAACTTGATCTTAAAAACGCATACACGCATTGAAGGTAGACAAAGAGACTGCGAAGCTGCTAACACTTAATGCACCGATCGTGCTCATGCACCTGAATTTCGGTGTGAATGCAGCCCCTGATATATTTCAACGATTGATATCGACAGCTCTCTCAGGTATGGAAGGAGTAGCGTGTCTCTTGAACGATATAGCAGTTGCTGGTAGAACGTGGGAATAGCACAACCATCGATTACGGGAGGTACTACTAAAATGACAAGAAATGGGCTTTAGATTAAATTCGGGGAGGTGCGTTTTTACGGTTGACCTTCTCATATGATTGATACAGTTGGAGTACATCCTTCCCCAGCGAACTTTAAAGAAATACTGGAGGAGCCAGCACCGTCAAACAAAAAGGCCCTGCAAGCGTTTTAGGCCTATACAATTTTTATGAGGAAGTTCTACGGGACAATTTTGGAACCGTTGTACCGTTTATTAGACTTGAGAGGTCGTGGAGCTGGGGTGAAAAAGAACAGGCCGCGTTTGAAGCGGCTAAGAAGTTACTGGCGTCCGACCACACGATAACCGGCTAAGACCTTGACAAGGAGCTACTTCTCATTTGTGATTCGTGCAAGTATGGTTGTAAGGGCGCTTATTGCTCACGATATGGAAGACAGCTCTGACAGACCTATCATGATGGCTTCGGGTACGATGCAGGCGCACGAAAGACGATATGGTCAAATTGACAAAGAAGCTTTAGCCATAATCTTCGGATCGAGAAAGTTTCATAAATTTATGGCTGGCCACAGATTTCGTGTCGTCCCAGATAAACCTTGGAGCAGGATTCACATTGGTTTTGCCAGACCATTTCAGGATAAAAGCTTTTCTAATCGATAGTCACAACAAATGGCTTAAAGCTGAGATATTATTTTCGACGAGCACTGCGTCAGTTTTAACGGTGTTGAGGAAAGTTTTTGCTGCCCAGGGACTGCCAGAAGCTGTGGCATCGGATAATGGCAGAGTTTTCAGCCTTAAAGAGTATTATTATCCTTGTCAAAGAATGGTATCAGGCATTTGTACTCTCCGCCGTACCACCCGGCCACGAATGATCAAAGAGGACGTGCGGTACAGACGTTTAAGAATAAACTGAAGTAATGAACTGATTCCGGTATGCCATGGAGTGAAAAGCTGAGTAAGACAATACATTATCTTCGCACATTGCCTAACAGTTCAATAAATAAACTGTTGTAACCTGGCGGCGGTACAGGACAGCAGCGTCCAGCCTCCATCATGACTCTGTTAGGAAATTTACAGCATTGCAACCGATACTTGTATGTATGTACGGGTCAGGGGAAAAGTAGCAGAAAGCTACATTTGAGATTGTTGAAGGACCCAGCTCATATAGGGGGAGAACGTAAGATGGAGAGCTACACCGACGACATGCAGACCTTGAAGCATACTGTGGCCCCCACAGCCATAAATCCCGAGTATGAGCCTGAGCTGGATTATCGTACGGCAAATGAAAACAGATCTACTTCACCAGATATACCTATTGAAATACCACTACTGGTGTTATGGCCAGAAATTATTGGCATTACTAATTCAGCTGATTTGTAATTTTGTTTAATTAGTCTTATATGAATGGGGGAAAAATATGTATGTTTTTGTTTTGATTTACATTTATTAATATTGTACTTATGGAGGATACTTAAATATAAAGTGAGTATTGCCTCATACTTCAAACTGGTTGTATCATTTTAGTCCCCACATTTTTGTTTGTGAGCTTTGTACATGAATCGATTTCTTTTTTTTCTGCAATTTTGTTAATGGTAGCAAAGTAGGTAATTATATTAACTACTTTTAGAAAAAACTAAGCAAATGGCTGTGTTGTAAGAAAAAATAATTCAGATATTACTACTTTTTAGGATTCTCTTGAAGATTGGGTAACAGAGCCATCAGAGGAAGACCAACTTTTCGCCCCGGAGTTGCCTGGTGGTGCGTCTTGTGTGTACACCCAGAGGGTCTTGCAAATATCCTCCATTGTACGTTCCCTGTCCTTTCACGATGAGAATGTACAATATTTGTCACGGAACACCACTCTTATAAGGTTGTTTCATGTTACAATACTTATCTTATAAATGTAATATTTCATATTACAATATTTATCTCATGAATTTAATATTGTAATCATACACTTTGATTAATGTTATATATTTTTTTAATAATAAAAAGATTATTATTATTGTTAATTTAATGCCTTTTATATTATAAATTATTATTATATAATATAAAATTGGTGTTAGGTCCATACATGATCTAATCTGTAGATCCTAAACAATAATCTCTATAAATAAATTATATCTAATGTAAGGAAAACAAATGCGAAATAATAGTAAGAAGCGTTCTTAAAATTTTACGTAGCTCCTTAAAAGGAACTGAAGAACTTTCAGGTTCATGAAAAATTAACTTTATAGGTAATTATTATGGCGTAAGATTCATATTCATATGTAGGCATTAACTTAGTGTAAAGGCTGGCCATCACGAAGCCTTAAACTAAAGTTGCATTTATGTAAAAAAAATGAAAATTGAACATAGACTCATCCAATTTTAATACACAGGTAGTTTGTCACAAGACAGCCTGTTACACTGAGGGGTGTTTTATCCAAGTTTAATGTTGTCGTATTTTGTTTTAGGTTTTTATTGCTCTGTGCTAACTGCTGGGTGGGCTCGCTGAGGCAGAGTGGTCTCGATACTCTTGGAAATGTTTCAGCTGAGCTCATCATTAAGGTAACATATTTGGATAATTTTATTAGGTAGGATTAAATGATGTGAATTGTCAAATTAATGGCCTGAAAGACACCTGTTAACAGCATCGAGTCATCCCCGCTGAATATTGCGTCACTGACGTGAAGTGACGGCAAAGTGAATTGTCGCCGTTTTTTGTATGATTCGTGAGAGTTTCCCAATACGGCCAAACTTAAACCCCCCCCCCCCCCAAGCAGTTTCATAGTAGCGC
>JAFELO010000312.1:133425-220911 GCA_017140195.1 Eumaeus atala
GGTAGCGCGGCTAGTAACTTCTCTGGCAAACGGATCAGAAAGCCGAAGTCGCCCCTCAAAACGATGTAAACTGTGGACTTCTCTAATATCCGGGGATTACAATCTAAATTGAACGCCGTTCACCACCACTTGGAAACGGCAAAGCCGGCTCTGTTCTGTAGAAACGAAAAAAAAGATTTCTTCTCAGTCTGATGCTTCCTACCTCACCTTCCCAGGGTGTAAATTGGAACACTCCTTTATACCGCGGGCTAGAATTACGTCGGACAGAATAATCTGTTTTCACCGCCTTAGCCATCTTGAAGACCATATCTATGCGTGCCTATATAGATCCCATGGCGGTAATGACGTAACTGACCGACTCATCGAGCACATCGAAATGGCGACCGACTCCGTGCTCCGTCATATTCATCGTAATCCTTGTTGATTTTAACGCCCACAATGCCGGTTGGCTGGGTTCTCGCGCCACCGATCGTGCGAGAAGATCTTTATGTGACTTCGTTTTGGCATATTGTCTGACACAACTGGTCTCCTCGCCCACGCGAATAACAGATGTAGAAGATTTAGACCTTCCCTGTTGAGCCTTCTGTTGACCTCTCATCCGGACAGCTGGTTGCCGTCGACACTCCTCTAATCTTCGGACCTTTTCGGACCTTGTCCGATACGGAGTACTGTGCCCGTTAGACGCAAATCAAGGTCTCATGTTATTGTGTAGATTAGGACGGGATGCGTTCTTTGCATCCTACCCATGGACGCAAATCTGCTTCTCGTAGGACAATCCTGACGCCATTGCTGAATCCGTCGCTGATGTCCGCTTCAGGGAATGGAACTTTTTATACCGTTCGCTGCAGTACTAATTGGCGGCAAGTCCCAGACTTGGTTTGGTCGCTCCTCTCGGTTGGCACTACGCCGTAAGCAGGAGTGCTATCGGACCTGGGTAACAGCGGCAACTACTCAGATTATAAATACCAGGGCATAAAAAAAGATTATAAAAAGTCGGTGCATGTAGGCTTTGGGAACTCGTACGTTCTGGTCCGCCAAGGCTGTCCTAGGATACTTTGTCGACCATCCTTACCATCTCTGTGAAGGTGTGACGTTTCGTTGGCTCATGGTGCAAAAAGAGAAAGCAGATCTTCTGGGCTTTCGCATCAAACTCGACTCTGAATGACCAAGGAACTTCTACAATCTCGCGTTGTGATTTCTCTACGCCGGACGTAAAGAGCCTACATTGCGAAAAGTACTTCTTTCTTTGGACATTTATAAGTCAAGTGGGCCCGAAAGAATCGGACCAATCGTACTACAAAAGTGTGCTCCTCATTTGAATTTTTTCGCGCGACTTTTTACGCGTTTAACGCGACTTTTTAGGTACTCATATTCTGTTTGCATCGTCCAAAGGAATTGGAAAACCGCTCTGGTTCACCGGGTCCCAAAAATGCATCCGCTCGGACTCGTCCAACTACCGTCCCATAGCAATAACCCCTTTATTTCCAAAGATAATGGAATAAAAGCATAGATGGACGGAGCCTGTGATGCGATGGGAGTGTTGACGGTTGGAATGGACATAGCAAAGGTGATTGGTTCGGTTTGGCACAAAGCACATGCTGTGTGTATGCACATTGGATGGTGCATGCTCAGATCTAAAGCATGTCAATGCTGGCATTCCATAAGGCTGTGTTCTGTCTCCCAATTTGTTTGTCCTGCATATCAATGATATGCTTCAAACCGGTGACATTCATTCCGGTATAGACCGGTGCTATCGTTCGCATAATAATACAATAACTATTGCTATAGACACTCTATATACTGGCCACGTCAATACTTCGCGGGAAGAAGTTAACCAGCATCGGAACAAAATTGTATCTTAAGTAGAGTCTTTGTTATCAACAGTCTCGGAATGGGGCCGACTAAATCTAGTCCAATTTAACCCCAAGAAGACACAAGTTTGCGCGTTTGCCTCTAAAGACACCCTTTGTCTTTTTTCCTCAGTTTCAAAACACTTCCCTCAAGCCCCAGCTAGCATTGGAATATTTAGTGTCGAAAATTCGAGTAACATTCAGTTCCGCGGCCACGGGGAAATAAAAGCTAAGTTAGCATCCCAAAAGCTGGACGTGCTCTGTAGGGCGAAGCAGTAATTCACACCAGCTCATCGGCTGCAACTTTACAAAGCGCAGATCCGACCGCGCATATTCTACCACATTTATCACGGGGAGTGTTCCGAGGAATTATTCGGAGGTAGGGTTCAGGTATTAGACATGCAGATAAATTATTAAAATATTACAGGACTTCCCCAAAATTATACGGGCACCATCTCGATGTTCCGAAGTCTTCTACCGTGCGTTTTAAGCGCATTTTTTTACCTACGCACTACTTATTTATGGCATCAGCTACCCCCTACGACCGATACGACCTAGGGATCTTCAAGAAAAGAGTCTATTTATCTCTAAAAGACCGGCAACGCATCTGATGTTGCGGATGTCTATGGGCGGTGATCAATTTCTTACAAATGGCCCAACGGTTCGTTTGCCTCTTATGCTATAAGTGAATGAGAAATAAAAAAATGTTAATCAATAAAAAAAAAGTATGGATTTACAAAAGATGTGAAACTATACGAGTGAAAACTGCGGGGCGCAGCTAGTCATTTTGTAAAATAGTTAATTGGCTTCACAGGATCCAGCCACATGTCTCATTTCAAGGCATATACTATCTACCATCCAGACTGCGCTGACATCCCCGGACCGCGCAAGGGTCCTCTCTGCGCTAGAGCTTCTTAACAAATTGGCACAGAACGAGGCTAACGAAGATGCACTTTTGAAGTCACTTGAGGCAAAGGTATTTGTACTCTTTATTATATGCATACACTTGTAAACTTATCCTTTAAAGCCCTACGCCACGAAAAAAAAATTTTTTTTTTTTTGGACTTTAATATTCATCATAATAAATTTCATTGATTTTGCAGTCGCCAAAGGCTGGATTTCTGGTTAGCCCGTGCCATTAAAAACCACTGAACACACATAATTTGACAGGTGTACAGCGACGTATGCGCGCTGCTGACGCTACGCGACATCATGGTGCTAGTGTGTACGCTCGAATGCGTATACGCGCTGACATCGCTCGGCGACCGCGCGAGCGAGGCTGTAGCACGCGTGCCGGGTCTGGTCCACACTCTTGTGTCACTGGTCACTGTGGAGGTACGTAAATATGTCTCCAGTGGCGTGTGCGCACTGCTGATGTTACATGACATCGTAGTGCTGGTGTGTACGTTTGAGCCCGTACAAGACACGTAGCTCGTCGGCCACGCGAGCGCGACTTTGATTTGTGCGGTGGGGCTACTCCACAATCACACGTCGCTAGTCGGCGTCTAGGCGTATACACATAGTCGTGACAAGTGGTGCCACACTCACCCCCGGAATATGTACCAGTCGAAGATACGTCTTTGGAGTCGTCATAGCATCTGGACCTTCATTGGACTATTGGGATATATGGGACTAAGGAGGGCCATCTAGCTGCATAACCTTTCATGTTGTGATTCTCTATGGGCTCGAGATTAGAATTTATCGAAAAATAAAAATCTCGTACTAAACGCATGTGCATTTTTTACGATTAATTACATTGAAGAATGTTGTTTCTTATTCTGTTTCACTAATGAGGCAGTGATGAATCTTAATTTTTAAGCAAGCTATGGAATTTAGAAGTACCTAATATGGAAATTTGAAAGTGACGTTCGAATGAACGATTGGTGACTGATTGCTATTTTATTCATGCTATGAAATGATGATACTTTAAAAGTATGTGTTTAATTTATATAAAGATATTATTCGTTATTAACACTGTAAATGGCATACATATGTATATGTGTAGGCGCAGAGTTACGGGCCGCGCGCGTGTATTCTTATGCGCGTCGTGGAGACGGTGAGCGGGCCAGGCGCGACGGCAGCAGCGCCAACAGCTGCCCCGCCCGCTGCGCAGGCACCGGAACGCGATGCGCATGCTACACACACTGTACATCACCAGGTAAATATACAATGCATTAGTGGAGCAGACTAAGAGATTCAAACTATCTTTCCTGAAATTTAGAATACGTCACATGAAGAATCCAGTGCATAGCACTGCATTTTAACTTTGAATTTTGTGGTTAGCGATTTAACTAATTTGTTGTTAGAGCACTCCAGCGAGCAAGCCGGCCGAGCAGACGACCGTAGCCGCCACCAGTACTGCCACTAGCCCCGCCCCCGCCGCCCCGCCCATGTCGTCATTGCAGCAGTCGCACCTACAGCAGCGTACCGTGCAGGTATGTGTGACACTACACTTTGTTCACGTAACAATGTAGTGGCTTCCATATCCTCAGCCCAGTTCCATAATTCGAATCGCCTGTGATGTGATTCATGAATGTTCATTTCCCGTCAGGTAAAACGTCCTTAAAATGATTAATATCTTATAGGAGAACGAGCACTTCGCGCAGGCGTGGCTGCGGTCTACGTACGAGCCTCTGCCGGCAGCCGACAACAGCGCGTGTGACGCGGCCGAGGTGTACCGCCAGTACCTCGCCTGCTGCGCCAAGCTCGCACGCAAAGGCGTCATCGCGCCCGCGCACTTCCCGCGCCTCGTCAGGTGACCTCAATGCACAGTCTAAGTCTGTACAGACGTCGGTCACGTCATAAGCGCTCTTTTAAATAAACGCTAATGTGCCCCTTGATGAGATGAATAGTCTGTCTATCAGCCAGGAAAGTAAGAGTTGCCATGTTTTAGGACGGTATTTGGCGGCACAGTGGGCCCCAACACTGTGGCGACATCTACAGGCGAGACGCAGCAGGTGTACATCGGGATACGAGCGAGGAACGCGCAGAATAGGTCCAACCCATCTGCAGGTACTATTTCATACATGTTAACTTCTGCTTTTGAATGTGTCTTTTTCCGTCCTATCTTGTCTCTTTTCCGTATCTCCTTTCCTTGGATGTCTTCTATGTCTTCTATATACTTATTTATGCTTGTAACAAAAAGAATACACGCATTAAAAATCTTATTTTCTCCACGTACTTTTAAATAACTTATTTTATAAAGGCCAAAATTGAACAATATTTTAAATTTGTATTTTTTAACATTGTATCGTTAAGTAATTTGTACAATAATGTTGCCTATGTTTCAGGTCCTGCGTCGCCGATCCTGAAAGCGCAGCTGACGAACAAACCGACAGTAGTAGAGAACAAGCCTACAATAATACAATCGCCACAGGTACATAATCGATTTATGAAATGAATTCCTACTCCCCTTTTTTTTTTTCATCGGACTAAATTCTTTGCGGATCCCAATACTGCTCCTCGGGTTCCCTGCGATGATTTTATCTAGGGATCACAAGTGTTGGTAGCTGTCGATCCTGGAGACATGTGTAAGGAAGAAAATAACGAACAACGACAAATAGTTTAACGCTAAGGGGTCTCATTAAAGTCGTAAAAGAGATTTTCCCCATTATGACTTAATGTGTACTCTATCCGTTACTATGTAATGACACCTAGTAGGGCAAATCTACGGAAATGGTACCTACATACTATAACTTCATCAGTCATAGAGGCATTTATTCCTGGACACGCCCCATGAGGCTACCAACATTACTCACTGAAGCTTCACGCTTCACCTGACGTCACCTGTCAGCCGTCATTGGCAAACAGACCACAAGTGCACCATGCGGTATGTCCCTAGATACATATTGCAGCGCCTCGCGGTTACACCCATACCCGGTTTACTCAGCTGCTATTGGTCGTATTGTGCTGGTATAGTCTTCCTAAATGAATGGACTGAAGGACTGAAAGTATATATATATATATAATTTCAGCAGTAGTCTCAACCATGCAGTAGCAGTAGTCATGTAACTTCTTTCTTTCGTATTTATTGCACAGCCATCGGTGAGCCACGCGGCGGATGGTCCCAACTCGTCGCTCATCAAGCACCTGCTCGCCACTAAAGTAAGCCCCGCATCCGCTGCGCAAGTAAGTGCCTACTAACACACTAACTCCAACTTACTCCGCCGTTTTAATGTAGATGTAGCAAACGTGTAGAACGTCACGTTATCTGTAGACCTCGCTGGAAGGTACACCTCATTCCCGTTTCACCTCCCCGCGCCGACTTGACATAATCGACGTCAGGTTTGTCCGAGGTCTTGTGTATCATAAATGGGTCTTTGATAAATACACAGGTTCTTTAATCTTATAATTTTTTTTTTATCACACAATTATAAGACGACACGTCATTACTTGATCATTAGTAGATTATTGTGCACTTTAAAAACCAGGTGAAACTTAAATTTTTTGGCAATCTTGCCAACTTTAGTCAGGTTAACATATTTTATTATTTTTTTCGACCTCAATTAGGAGTCGATGCGTCATTAGATAGCTATTAGTGGATACTCATATGCTATAAAATTTAGATCTTGGCGTGATACTTTTTTTGTTGATGTGGGGAAACGCACTTGCCCCGTGCGGTTTTTCTCTTTTGTCCCCTCTTCTTATAAGAGGGGTACAAAGCGCGGCACCTCCTCGTGCTCTTTAGTCCCCTCGTCTTATAGGAGGAGTACTAAGAGTCGCCACCTCCTCGGTTCAATTGGCTTCGCCCAAGGTGTGTCGTCACCCCAGGCTTCTCCGTCCTTATCGGTAGGAAAATAAATACCATCAACTACACTTCATTTTTTTATAATACAAATCTTGACTGATTTAAAAATGTCGATGACGACTTATGTTCTACTCCCGAGCTCTGATGTTGTTTTTTTAATTTATTGATTTTAGGTTATAGAGAATTATTATGGATATTTCAAAGAAAACGGTAACTGTAAAGTTTTTAAGAAAAGAAGAAAAAAATAACAAATTGCATGTGAAAAAAGTTTATGTCAGTAGTCAACATTAGAAGCATGTCCTTAATACAACTAACATGTAACGTATGTGGCATGCATATAGCTTAAGGGCATGAAACAGAGTGTGTAGTTCACTCACGATACCAGTGAAAGGAAGTCACCTACGAAAGTACGATATGAATATATCAGTCTCCTTGTCTTGATCATGACAGTTTTATAGGAACTTTACCATTATCTAAAGAATATATGACGTTTTGATTTGTTTCATTATTTGATATATTTTTAAAATTTATTTCTAATACCTTGCTATTATAATAGAGTTCATTCTTAAGTCCAGGAAAATGTTGAAATGTTGCACGCAGAAAATGGATTAGTATAAATATTTGTTAAACAGTAAAACAAAATTGAATGTGAACATTTTTCTTACGTACGTACTTCGATGCGTCCCGTTCGTATCGAAATACATACGTTAAATTCTTGCATTCATTTTTTGTAACTTTAAAATAGTATACAGACAAGCAAAATTGTGCTCACTTGTAATGTATATAAGTATACTTGGCTGTTACTGTCTGTCGTGACAAAGTAATCAACTAAATGTCATGTAGGTGGCGCAAAGACAACAGAGTCAGCAAAGAATTCCCGCCCCTGGAACTGTTTTGGTGCAAGCGAACCAGTCGGCGGTTAGTATACAAATATACAAGATTGCAATTAAACTTTGTCCAAACGGCGATAGTCATTGATTAAATATTTCTTTTCATGTCTATATGTCTATCTGTCGTAATTGCATTGTACAAATCACCGCATTACATTACGACTAGCCTTTACCATCGTGGTTAGGTTATTTTTTTATTTGCACTCAACACTTGGCCTAATTTCATAATTGTATTAATCGCTATCACTGCCTAAAATCAAGGTGTTGAATGAGGCTAAACGTTAGCCGCCATATTGAAGAACGTCAGGCAGTGACAATTCGGCTAATCGCTGGCCCGCCGCAAAACAAAACAGTCTTTTTGAAAACGGCTGGCCGTAATGAAATACAGTGGTATAGATAATCTTACAGCTTCATATCCATCAGCTTGCTTGCTCCCCCTTTTCATAAAGCAAAGGTTTTTTTTTAAATATTGTGGCATTTCGATTGACTTAGTTACATAGCGGATACGCTTGTTACCACGAGTACTAATCATGTATAAAAAAAATTTTAGTATGTTTCCGTTGCCTCACGAGTCCTTAAGGTGCTGAGCATGCGTCTAGGCTTTGGGCCACAAATATTAAATTGTTATTACATATCTTATTGTTGATGCATTCAAACTTTCACAAAGAATTGTGTATTTGAAGTGGTGCCTATTATTTTTATCCAGGCAAAATATTGATAACACTTTATTATCCCTCCTCGGTTTTCCACTACTATATATATTAAGTCAAGTGTTATACTATCTCAGAACATGGAGTTGGATCCGGAGGCGTTGATCAAGTGCACCACGATAATACCTGGCGGCGGGGTGTCCAATACCAACCTCGGCGATAATAAGGTACGTTGTTCTTTTACTAGCAGCGCTTCGCGGTTTCGCCCGCCTTTACCATATCATGATAGCATAACATAGGCCATCTAACACAATAAAATATTTTTCAAAACGGATCAGTAGCGTCTGAGATTAGTTTACTTTAAAAAAAACTATTCACTGTTTTATAATATTTGAAAGCATAGATCGGGTTTGACATCTAGTGACGAGAAAAGCCAGTCAACAAGTATGACCTACTGGCCTGTACTACTGTACTGTGTTAGTCTGCCACAATTCTGAGATCCTCGGTTCCTACCCGGTGCAATTCGGTGCTTGCAAGTTAGACCGCGAATTGCACCCTGTATGTACGACACGATACTGGGCGTATGTTCTGCGTCGCGAGTGAAAAATATTCTTATCAAATTTCATACATAGACAGATACTCCTCTTGTATTGCCTATGAAAATATTTTCATGGCTATTGTTCATTAAATATTAAAGATGGAAAGATTTTTTTTACTTCTAGCTAACATTCAGCTAGTCATAAAAAAAGAGACTGCATGTTGATTTTACATGTAGTAGAAGGAGATAGAACAGTTCCCTGTGATTTGGCATAATTTTTGTGTGAAAGACCGATACCATGATTTTTTTTTTTTTTGTAATTTTTTTATTAGTACACAAAAGTACTGAATCTCAAAATAAATTTTGTGTAGACGAAGACTAGTGGATAGGGTCACAAGTTATTATTAAAGTGTCAATCGGCTAATCTTAGCTTCTTAACTTCTTAATTATAAATTAATACTTACGCACAAATGTTTAATATTAATGGCTAATCCATAGTTTAATTGGAGTCTGTGAGCTGGTCTCACCCTAAGCGTATTACTGCAATCAGAAAATTAATAAATATTCATATTTTTCTTATTTAATTAATAACTCAATTTTTTTTCAGGTTATCATTTCTGGAGAAGATGGAGGTAATTTTTTCACGCACTCCTTTAAACCTAGATTTTACCTATTTTTCTAAAGCAATTTCATTCATACTACTCTTTTTCTATGATAGGTATTTTCTTTTTTAATTACCAAATTTTAAATTTTGCAAACGTCCACAGTTTCCTGATATTTCCGCCTCTAGTGTAATAATTATATTATCCTTGTTTGTAGGTGTTAAAGAGGAACCTGTACAGATACAAATAGATGAACAAACGCAGCTAACTATTGTAAGTACTTGTTTATACCTATTACAGTACCTAGTATAATCGCAGTAGGGCAGATAATTATTAATTAGCTAGGACTAATGCCATGGTATTAAGAAGCGCACTCCTGCGCTGAGAGAATGTAACAGGCAACGCAGAGGAATGAGGCCGAGAAGACCGAGGAGGTACCGCAACGCAGACGAATGAGGCTGACTAGACCGAGGAGGTACCGCAACGCAGACGTAGAGGCTGACAAGACCGAGGAGGTACCTCTCTTATGATAGCCACCATGTGACAGTCATCGCGCAGTCGAGCTTCGTCCGGGCCAAAGTCGAAAGCTGGAACTTTCGTCCCTATAAGTATTTACAATTAATTTCACAATTTAATTTAGTTAATACAGTCAAACTCAAACAGAATACATACAAACTTCAAGGTTTTCGCTCCTTTTTTTTGAAGTCGCTTGAAGTGGTTCTATGTTGGGCGTGGTAGATAAGTAAATTTCGCTCGCTTGGTGAAAATTGTTACAGAAGACGGCTCAAAACAAGATGTTGGCCGATCTACTCGAGAAGAAATCAAACCCGCCCGTACAAGTTGTCCAAATGGGCCCACAGATGAATGCGCCGACCATCCAGATCACGGAGACGGGACAAATCGTGCAAGTGAAATCCGAGGCCAATCCGGTCCTGCAGATAAATGCCGAGCCAGTCCAACAAGGTCCGTACTTCCAGCTCAAGAACGAACAAGGCCAATTGATACACATTAAGAATGAGCAAGGCCAAATTATACAACTTAAAGGCGATCAAATTCAGGGTGTCATACAGCAAACCGTGGGCCATGGTCAGATAGGAATGCCTTGCGTGATACAGAGCGTTAAAAGCGAGAAGGAGCAGAGGGTGGACAGCGTTGTTACCGATCACTCGTACACAGAGCCGCCGTCCAAGAAAGTCAAGAATGAAGACAAGCCAGAAGTGAGTGGTTTTTTAACGTAAAAATTGTAGTATTTGGTTTTGCTTATTCCGTATTATTTTACCATTTCCAAGTTTGACCTGCGCTCTTTTTGAACGTAATTAAGCTGCGGATACGGAATTTACCGTCCCTAGACTACTACAGTGGGTAAACGCCCACTTTAAAAGAAAAGCCTTACGAAAAAAATATTTGACTGCTGTGTCAATCAAAAGTGATCCGGGATGGATGCGAGTAGCAGGGGATCGGTCGTCTTGGCGTTCATTGAGAGAAGCCAATGTGGACCGATAGGGGCGTATAATGATAATGATGATGATGTTAATAATCCATAGATAGGCACAGGAACAAAAATCTGATGATGCAGTTTAGTAGAGTAGGTTCTATTTTTTTGAGATTAAATTACAACATACCGCCGCAAAGTGACACACCTACGGTGTCGCGATTCGTGCGGTTTGTGTGTAGCCGGTGAAAAGCAGGACAAAGCATCGGCATAATCATGCTGATGTTCATGGGCGTCGGTAGTCGTTGAAAGGCTCCGATTGCTAGTTTGTCCCCCCATACTATATATATATATATATATATATATATATATATATATATATATATTTTTAAATGTTTAATTTCACTATAATACAAAATAAAACGCAGACGAAGACGTTTGTAAGATTGAAACTTTAAAACGCATTTATTTATCGTGTTCTCAACTGTTTCTAGTTCCTCCTCCATAAGGCTATACTAAAGGTATGAATCTTCCTGTAATATCTTGTATATCATTACCATGTATTCGTTAATGATCATTATAATAATAATCAAATTAGGCCACGTGTATACATACTGTTATCACGCAGTTATGATCATATCCTTCGTCGGCACTCGAATGAGTGTTCTCGAGTGGGTCAACATTTCAGAGATACACTATTAACTATTTTTTCTTATGAACACAAAAATTTTATGTTTTCACATAAATATATAAATAGACAATTTAAACTCCAATTTTATATCTTATTTATGGCATATAAATTGTTTCTGAGTGCAATCCGATGTAAATCTTGCTATTTGTGTTACAGAGTTGCCCTCAAGAGAGCGTGTCCAAAACGGCAGCTAACTTGTACGCGGCACTGGCGGCGTCCGCGTTGGAGGACGAAGACGACCTAGTGAGTTTAAAAAAATCTGTCTTTTTTCGATTCACATTAATTTTTCACCTTCACGAACTACGCTTGAAAACATCTATCTACTCATTTTTGTATATAACTTTTTGAGCTATTGCTTTTTTATTTTAATCTGAACATCAAGTCATTCCTAGTATTTTATGTAACCTATGTGCTAATTTTGCTTGGGTAATGTTAACCAGTTTCATCGCACTGCGCACATTTCTTTCTCTGTTACCATAACCGCAAGTCAAACCACTAAATGTTTATCTCGTCCGCCTAGTGATTATGGATTCGATTGACACTGGCGTGAAATATCGACTCTTGTTTTGTGCTATCCGTTATACTGCCGGGGGTCCCGCCTGGAAGAGCGAGGGAAAGGGACTGCGCAACATGATGGTTCTATAATTTAGATTTCCACCTAGCGCGACCCTCCGGCGATTTCACTGTTCGTTTGCCTCGTGTAAATTGGGAAACATATATTAAAAAGAAATGCAAATACACTAAATGGGAAACCATTAAGAAGTACGTGTTCCTAATATGCATATTATATTTACAAGCAAAACCACTCAATGTAAATGTATGTGTGTTGTTTAGGTATTCACCAATACGCTTTTTCCTCTGCTCTTCTGCTTTGCATGTTGATGATATTGAGCTCAACAATGTTGACAAACTTCCAGCCAGTATTAACATATACTAACAATCTCTTTCATGTGTTGAAGCGACCACGGGCTGTGCTTCTCGCTGGATCATTGGGTTCTAAGGTGCTTATCTCACTTTATTTATCTACAACTTTCATCATCGATATTCTTGCTTAACAATACATTTAATAATCTCATGGCCAAAATGTGACAACACAATGTTGTTGTTTAGGACTTATGTGTTAAGAAAATTTTGTAAATTCTATTGGAATCTATCGAATTTTCTTGCACCTTCGGGAAATACAATTTACATTTTACATGTATTACATAAAATAACTTTTTTCGTATGTACGTCTGTATGTTTATTACTTTGGCGTGATCTAGCACGAACGGCTAAAGGAATTTTAACGTGAACATTGATTTGATTTGGTTTAATTATGAGACTAGTATTGAGTTTGTGCAGTCAAGTCTTTATTAAAAAAACTGATTCAGTTTAAAAATGAAATTAACAATTTACTTAACGTCTAGTGCTATTCAAATTAAACTTCATTTAGCTTTGTTTTCCCGTACCCTTTCTTCTTCTTATCACTTCTTACCATTTTAAAGTATGTTGTATCCTCATAATACTTTACTTTCACAGCTCAGTATGTAATGTAAGCTAAGTTATTTCAATATCTATTTGGTAAGTATGTGTGTGATGAATCAATGGCACAGCATCGTGTTAAGATACGTGACATGTCAATTGATATGCAATGATACGTGAAGCGCTTTAGCTGGAAATGTTAAACCACCGATATCATATCTATCAATAGACAACTTATTCATTTAAATCAAAATGCAAAATCTCTTATATTTTACAAAACTTTTTGAGTAAATTTTATATTGATTAATTTAAAGTTGTTATGTCCCAACAGATGGCACTACTGTACAAACAAATAAGAATTTCTATCTGAAAAACATTATTGACGTTTAGTAGCTTTAAGTTGAGAATATCTAAATATCATTACTTTTTCCTTTTATTTTAACAACTTATTTTCAGTATACTGTATATTACCTGTACTAAAAACAATTGTGTATCCAAATAGCTACCACCTAAGCAAGAGCCAATGGACATTATACAGCCATCCGTTTTGGTCACGGGAACTTCTGAAGGTGGTTCTATGATAATACAAGAACCTATTCTACAGGTGGGTCATAGGAATATTATTTAAATATTTTTTATTCATAAAGGAGATAACAATAGAACCACTTTTACTGACACTATCGCAAACAGTATTAATCGGAACAACTGAAATTAAGATTCTTGGGGTACTTTTAAAAACTAATAACATAATCTTATGTCAGTGTACCCGTGACTATGGTTGCTATAAAGCTTCTGAAACGTCGGGCTAGCTAGCTAAATAATTAAATAAACCGCGATAGAATCCGTAAAAGTAGTTTTATTGTAATGAGTAACATTCGCGCAAACTTAAGACATATTGATGTCATGTATTGACATGAAAGACATGGTCCATTTCAGATGTAACTGGCCAGTAAACGTTGCGTAAGTTTTTAAGCAATTTATATATGCTGCAGGTACAACAGCCATCCCTACAAGTTCAGCAGCCGTCTCTACAGGTGCAACAGCCAACAATGCAAGTGCAGACTCCTACTATGCAGGTATCGAAACTACATTTTAAATACCCTAATATTTAGTTAAGATCTTTTTTTATAAAATGTTTAGTAATATATAAATTAATATAAGAAGTGAATATTAGTGGAAAATA
Source organism: Eumaeus atala (assembly GCA_017140195.1). Classification (NCBI taxonomy): domain Eukaryota; kingdom Metazoa; phylum Arthropoda; class Insecta; order Lepidoptera; family Lycaenidae; genus Eumaeus; species Eumaeus atala. Next base: position 147,470 of record JAFELO010000312.1, read on the forward strand.
TATTGTGCAAATATAGTACAATAATAGCTTTAAGAAAGGATATAATAATTAGTCTCCTTGTGTATAATTTTAGGACAACAATAGTATTAATGTTAAAGCAATCAATTAGAAAATATTTTTTTCACTATTTTCTGCAAATCTACTAATCACAATTACAACTAAATGAACACGTTTTCCACAAAGATTTTAGCGTCATGTTGAAATATATGTGTAACGCTGTAGTAAGGTGGAGTATGGTGCGCCGAAAACGACCGCCATGGAATTGTTTTAAGTGGTTTCACAATTATTGATATTTGTTTTTGTACAATATTTAGGTACAACAGTCGCTGGCGGTGCAGCAGCCAATGCTGCAAGTGCAGCCCATGGACGTGCAGAACATCATCGCCTCACAGGGCGGCCAGATCATTTTGCAAGGTATAAATACTGGTGCGTACGCGACCTACGCGTACATGTACGCACGCAGGCGCGTACACAAGCGCAATCTCATAGTTTATACTCAGGGGAATGCGTGCTAATTCTACAAGCTTTAAATGTGCATTTAAAATTTTAAACCATGACCACTTGCGCGCCAAAATGATTTTTTCACACAAAACCAATTTTGACAGTAAATACATAGATATCGACGGTGTCGACAAATAAGAGCGTCCACTTCCCGTGAGTGCCATATTCCACGCATCTCTTACCTACATAGTAGATTAGTACCTATATAGTAAAGCTATGACGACGGGTTTCACGCGATGAGACGTAGTACTTGGCAATAGTACAACTGCACCCTATTGCCAACTTGGAGGAAGGTTGGCGTTTGTATTCCTAACATGTGCTAGGCGACAGCTGTCTTGTGTATATATTATGGCGGCGGTTTATTGAAACTGTCACAATCTACTGAATCAACACTTTCTTCAATGTAGTCCTGAATGTATAAATGTATGATTTTCGTTTTACAGAGAAGCAAGTCTCATCGCAAACACCCCAATTCGTTCAACAACCGATGCAAATTATTGCGACGCCAGGAACATCGCAAGGTAAAAACGTACAATATATACACCATAATGTTATATTAATCAAAAAAAAATTGTAAATTATACGTGTTAAAGATGTAACTACACATAGTTTATTGAAAGTCAATATAATCCTCGAACCGGTGGGTGCTAAACCTAGAGAAGACCTCACAAGACGTGAGCTTTAGCCACACGACTGATGTCAAAAATAATACTAATTTGACTTAATTTCATGCACTGTTTGAGACACATGTTTGACAGAAGGATAGAAAATTTGTGTTCGTTTCTCTCCGTCTTACACCTACAGTAATATAAGAAACGTATTCTCTATCTTTCTATCTTCGCTTATTTATATATATCCCTTTCAACTTCCATTGGAGTCGTTACCGTAACGCTCTCGTCACGCATTCACCAGCTACTACCCAGGTCAAGAGTACGCAGAGAAGTCTTATTTAAATAAATAAATACTTACCGAATACCTATTCCCGAAAGTTATCCTCTAATCCTATATTCCGTTGAAACAAGAGTACGAATTAATCTCAACCTGCCTGCTCTATAAGAAAAGTTGATTGTATTAACAACGAATAGAAAGATATCGTTCCACATTGCTAATGAGTTGCATTACATAGTTATACCTTGTTGCAGGTGGATTGAATTATTTAGCGCAAAATTTACAAGGGAACTTGATGCAGAAAACTATCCACATCATTGTACAGAACACTGGCTGCGGACCCCTCACACTAACGGTAAAATAACTTTAAATCTTCTCACAAAACAATGTTATGAAAATTCGTTTGTCTTATATACCAGTCTGATACCATATCAATGAATTTGAAATTCTCCATGCACGTAGTTTGGAACAATTATTTGTCAACGGAAATTGATAAATCTAGTAAGACAAAGATAAGAACCTAATATACCTTGATTTCTTATATATTCCTTCCCTTAACTCACAAAAGAAAATAGAGAATAGAAAACAACTTCGTTTTTTTTTTTTGTTCACGAATGTGAAGACATTTTGTCGGGACGTTATAATATACAAACGTTTTCAAAGAAAAAGAACAATACTATTCCGCATTTAAGAATAAAGAACAATATATTTTAACGCAGATAAAGTCGACGGGAATAGCTAGTGACTCCTCGCATATGTAGACCAAGACTGTTAGAATTTTTGGCGTTACTGCGAATGTATCTAACTTCAGAGCGGTGTTACATTAGCCCATAATGTTCTACAAATAAATGCTAATTGTAACAAGGTGAACAACCCAGCGGGGCTAGACGAGGCGACGCTCCACACGCTAATCGCCGAGGCGGTCACTCAACAGCAGATAATACAGGTTACAGCCTCCTACGAGATATCGCTTCTCACTAACTTCATACGTCATGTCCATATTAATTATTCGTTTCGTCTCCTTGCAGAGTTTATTGATATACAGTAAAGAAATAAAGTTTCTTGCATCAAAATTATTGTGATACTGTTACTTACTTTTAAGAGTATAAACAAGCTCCTGTTTGTCATTCAAAGCTATTTAACTCCAAAACCCGTGGCAAATAAGTAGTTATTCTGTACAAAGTTTATATTGTATATCAATATTCTTCATTTTTATGTTGCTTATGTGGGCTATACGAGGGGTGATTGATAAGTATCCGAAACGACAAAGAAAAACTTTAATAATCTATTTAAAACAATTTTATTTTTCAACATAGTTTCCTTCTACCTCGGCTTAGTTTGATAAAATGTTTTCTCTAACCCCTCAAATACTCGTCTACGACCACCTAAGCATTTCTTGGGATTCGGGAATAAGTGGAAGTCGCACGGGGCCAACTATGAGGAATAGGGGAGATGCGGTAACGATTCGAACCGCAATTCATGGAGTTTGGCAACTACAACTCTTGACGAGTACACAGGTTTTCAGTTTCAAGAGTATAATGATGATCCATGTTTCACCTACTGACACATAACGACGCAAAAGCTCGTAGTATCACGCTTCAACAACGCTAAACACTCCCGACGAATCGTCCACTCGACGTCGCTTTTGGTTAACAGTGAGCAAACGCGTTATCCATCGCGCGCAAAGCTTTGTCATTCGCAAATATTGGTGTAAAATTTTAAAAGCTTGTTCAGAGGAAATGCTTACCATCTCTACTATCTGCCGCAACTTTAATCGCCGACCATTCAAAACGATTTTTTTGTTAATCTTTTTGATCATGACCGACATTCATGACTTCATTTGTATGGCCAGACATGTTGGCTTCTTCGCAGCTCTGTCCCCCACGTTTAAAATCTGTTATTCAGGTGTCAATTGTGCTCAATGCAGGAGCAGTTATACCTAAAACACTGCCTTGCTTGGTATTAATCTGGGTTGCTGTCTTTCTTTTTAAAATGTAAAACTTTATCGCCGCACGAATTTCGTTTCTTTCCATTGCTGAGAAAATTTACGGTAGAGAAAGTTCTAGGTCCTCACACAAATTCTATTTGTTCGAATAAATTCAAATTTGGAGTTCTATTTTTGAAAAGATCTTTTTTTTCAACTTCGTCGTTTCGGTCAGTTATCAATCAGCCTGCTTTGATATCATGACAGTTTCTTTGAATTTGACCTATTGTGTACACTATGTATCGATATTAATATTTCTGAATTTGATCCGGTTTAAATTTGATCTCGAATTAAATAAATTATACAAGAAGAAACATGGAATGTTTTGAGATCAAATTTATAAATTCAACGAAGTCATAATACTAATCTTGCTTATCTATGCACTTGCTTTTTCTTCATCGATATTTATTCCTGCAAGGATTCTTTAGTCGTAGCATAGACTAAACAAGTACAAAAGCATAACATATTTTCATTTGTGTACATGCATCTCTCGACGATTGGAAATCAAAATTTAGGGTCGGCTAATAGATAAAAAGGTATTTCAGATATATTAATAACACTGAAAGTATTTTATCATTTGTTAGAGGACTATTATAGGCACACTTCATATAAATGTTAAAACCTAGGAAAACATATTTGCCGAGATTAGCATTTGTACCTAGAAACTCAATATTTTGGATTATATTCAATCTTTCAGTCGAGAACATTATTTTCCCAGCAAAATCTTAATGTTAGCACTTAAAGAACAAAAAATATTTCTACGTTGTGTTATGTTGAATTCATTTTAACTATACAATCTTATAAATAAGTTATATTTTTCTATTGCTAATATTTTATATTATGCCAAACATAGCGACAAGTTTGAACTTCTTATAAAGCTTAATGTGCCTAAGATATGGTTCTACCACCTTCACGGCTCTATTGTGTAGCAGGTAAATATGTATATATATGTTGTTGTATACAGAACACGGGAGTGATACAATCGACCCAGAGGGTCATCGTAAGTCAGCCCACACTAGTGAGCACCTCACAGGCAATAGCTGTGGTCAAGTCGACCATGACGCAGGTTCTTTGCACATTTATGCTGCCGTAGTTTGTGCATGAGCGAGCCGTGCTTACGACACCGACTACACATAGTTGTGTCGTCCCATGTTGGATTCATGTCCGCGTTCATATCCATTAGATGATATGATAATTGCATAAATGGACGCAACTCAAAATTGTATGATCACTTATTTTGAAAGTCACCGGGACCGGACATGAACCCGTGCGTTTGTAAAAGTCGAATGTAGCAAAATTATGTAGTTTTTCGGTTCTAAACGTCCCTTTTAGTATTTTCTGTGTGCGTAATTAAATATTCCATAAGTTATCTGTTACTATTTCTCTTATATTTAAGCGTCCTCAGTAATGATAGAAAATGATATAATCCGTTTTGTTTTTGTAATTAGGCGTACATTTTTACATTTAGCACTTTAGAACAGCTTTTAGATTTACTACAATATTATTAATTATTATATGTGGCACAGTCTGATTATCTAAATCGCTGTATTTCATTACGGCTAGCTATTTTCAAAAAAAGGGCTGTTTTATTTTGTGGGTCGGGCCAACGATTAGCAAGCAACAATTGAATACGGCTGAGTGAAATTGCGTCAGAAAGCTTTCAATGTTATACGATAATCAATAAAGCTAGCCTTATTGAAATAAAATGACTTATTCATCCGCCTTTTTGACACCTTTTAGTTCCTAACTTTTAACACTCGCGGCGTTGATTGACGTGACAACAACAATGGCGTCAATTGTAGAATACAGATAAAAAAAAGTAAGCCTTTGTGGTTAGGTTAGTTTTTTTATTTGCACTCGCAAGAACGTCTCGCATTCACAATCCGGCTAATCATTAGCACGCCAGAATACAAAACGGATGTTTTTGAAAATGGCTTGCGCTAATATTATACGGCGATTTGTACATAACCACGACGACATATATATCTTATGTGTGTTCATTCTTATGGTGTCTTTTGTATTTATTTTATTCTAGTCTTGCAAGTGCCGAATTATTAAAATATATTTTGCTTATGTGGGTATGTCCTTAATAGCTTAACAACATGCTTTTAGTTTAGTGTCAAATGTATGTGCTATTTAGTTTAAGACAATGCCACGATGTAACTTTAGAAGCTTTATTTACTTGTACCTGTGATAAATTATTGAATTTATATTACAGTTCGTTAATAACTATCATCTTTATTAAGTATAATACAGATGTTTTTCTTAATGTAGAATACTAGGTGATCCCGACACATTGATGTGGATGTTATAATACTTTTTTTAATTTTTATGATTAATCATTAAACATATCACACGTACATCGCACACACAAACGCACACATCTTCACAACATTTCCCAGGTGGCAGGCAGAGAGAACCGAGTACTATGTGTCACGATTCCGACATATTCTTAACTCTTCATGGCAAAGGAAAATATTGCATTGTTTTTTTAGTCTGACGAAGTTACATATCCGTGGTAAATTTCAACAAGATAGATCTAGTACTGTCCGATATTAGTAGGACATCATGGTGACACGAAAATCTTATATTGAGAGGAGTGTACTACATATATTTTTAATATATTATTATGCGGCGACGGGGGCCGCTACCCATCACGCTATACCCGAGTCGGCGAGTCGAGGACTGACAAGTGGGCACGTGAAATGTGAAGCAAGGGGCTGATACGTGCCTGCATTCTCTCTGTCTACTCCATTAGACGACTGTCGTGAGGATGTGTTGTTGTTAAGATGAACATTATATTCATATTGTACAAGAAACAAAATATGTATATTTATATTTGCTTATTGCTATTACTAGCGGTACCATTCCCGCACCAAAAGTACCTTAAAACTTTGGACAAACATATGTCAATGAATCAATAACAATTATATTTTACTTCAGAATACACCCCAAATGGCACCAAGTCAGCAACCGATTATAACAACCCAACCGCAACCACATAAAGCGCAATTAGCCGGGCAACCGCAGCAAATTGTCGTCACACAAAAACAACCGCCGGGCCTCATTGCCACCGCGAACACCAACCAGATTGTCGGCGGCCAAATCGTCAGTAGCAACCAACCTATAATACAAGGGAACCAACAACTGTTGCAAGGGAACCAACAGATTATAGCGGTTTCCAACAACCAACAAATAATTGTGAACACTTCCATGAAGCCGTCGATGCATAGGGTTGTGCAACCGTCGAGGAGTCAAGTCTCTACCATGTCAATGTCTGCGCCGATTACCACCACAAGTGACAGTAAGGCAGGAATATTGCAGGGCGGAACGGTAAGAATTTTGAACTTATCTGATTTGCCTACTGCAAATTTTGGTTTTCGTATTAGAGGTAGTTAATTTTAAACATTTATGTGGTAATTATGAGTGTAGTATCGAATAGCTACTGGAGATATTATTAGTAACATGAGAGACTGGCCCTTAGTGCCAACTAAGAGCCAGTTTCTGCTACATTAAGAAATTGTAATTTGTGTTACTCCGGGTAAACGCATTGACAGAATAGCGTCAATGGCCAACAACACATATGCAATTATTTGATTGTGCGAATGTTTATGGCCATTACCAAAGTGTACTACTGCTTTTCGGGATAATATGCAACAGCAAAAGTAAACTACTTGCTAGTCCAATAGTACTTAACAATAAGCTTGTATGATATTGTTAATTATTAAAACTACAATGCATTATAAATTCCTTATTTGTCACTATCAAACATACGCAATTGTTTCTCTGTTAAGTGTTTGGATTTAAAACTAATACTTACTCGCAATATGGCGACGCAATAGTTCCAGCGACGAAATCCACGAACACAAACGTCAGTTTAATCGTTATCTAACATTGCTCGTAATATTACAATAAAAACATTTAAATACGTAGAATATATATTTAAAATAGCCTCCGACGCAATTATGAACCAAGGCAGTAACAGCGTGCCCAGCAGAGATGTTAACAACATTCGTTCAAATCAACGTTGACGTAACAGGGATGTCACGTGATCGCCGACGACCAGGTCGTTTTGTGTCACATGACAGAAATGTAAAACTATTTATTTCTTAACTGGATTTTTGGATTAAATAATGATTTTGTAAAAGATATTTTACGCGATACACATTTCAAAGCCATTCTTTATATCTTTATAAATACTTACTTACTTTCGAAGTAGCCATTGCAAACGAGTTAGGCTGGTATGGAGAGCACATGATACCGCCATATAAAGAGACGAACTATGTTTTCGCATATCGTGTGGCTTCTAGCCCTTTGGGGGAAACAGTGAAGACGGGTAACGCTTCTGCAAACCTGACTGCTCGTTTGTCCTCCTTTTTTATAAAAAACTGTCAATTAACATGGGGAAAATAACAGCTATACTAATTGGAAGATAAAATTTCAGAAAGCTCAACCTGTGATGAGGCAAATCGTTTCTCGGCAGCCGGTGATGGTCGGCAACACTAAGATCGGCGATAAAGAAATGGTTCTCACACAACCTATGCCCGAGGTAATTCAGTCACTTCTTGTAAACACAACGCATTCCATTACGATACGCTACGTAAGTCACGAATATGGTCAAGTATGGAAAAAAATATCTTATTTCTTGCTCGCGACATGATTTTCATTACACACGTTTATGATTCGGAAAGTTATTCTTACTCCTCGTTATCTGTTTCCAGACGAAGCCACCGACACCCAAGCCCTGTTCAACGCCACCGCCTCCACCACTGCCGCTGGGCCACGATGAAAACCCGTGGATATGTCATTGGAGGGGTTGTGGGAAGTGCGTCCACAGTGATTTAATTTACAGTTGCTAGACATGTACTGAGTTTGTTATTAAACTGCCTCGTGGTCTAGTGGTAAGCATTTATAGCCACTGACGCGAGTGATTGAAATTGTGATCGAAGACCAGTGATCCCGATTTTGAATTCCGGGTCAGGCCATACTAAAATTGTTATTAGAATTTGTCAATTTCTTATAACAAGTTAGCGGTGTCGCCCCGTGCCAAAGTACAACCAAAGATTGAGACTATGAATCCACCCCTTCAATATATTTACCCGACTGCAGGTAGAGCAATCAGTTTAGTCAGACACCTTATAAAATCGAAACTTTAGTAGTGGACGTTGATAGGTGCTTTAATCTCACCTCTATTGGGCCAAATGAACTCTCTCTCTCTCCCATTTGTTCGATACTAAGTAACTGTACTCCTAGGATCCTGTCGTCGCCGGCGGACGTTTTCTCGCACGCGGCGCGCACGCACTGCCCGGGAGGCGCGGGCGGCGAGGCGCCCTGCCAGTGGCTCGACTGCGACCGCGTGCCGCGCAAGACCTTCGCGCTGCTCAACCATCTCTCCGACAAGCACTGCACGCCACAGGTACACACGTTTGAGCTATTCCGTCCGCCACGGGATTCCTTTAAAAAAGGTCCCAAATGTTAGACCGGCTTCTGAACCAAAAACCTATGTGTGAAGAAGAGATGGTAGTGCCGTGCTGCATAGGAGGAGGTAGTGCCATGCATAGTACATGACACTAACATCCTCCTACGAGACGGAATTGGGTCGGCACGACCGGGGAGGTACCACTCGCTCACATAATACCGCCGTAAAGTGACATCTTCAGTGCGCGTTTCGTGCAGTTTGTGAGTAGCCGGTGGTGGCCCATTAGGGGAGGAAGGATGGCAACGCATCGGCATAGTAAGTATGTGGATTTTCATGGGCGTCGGTAGACGTAAAAAGACTCCGTTTGTCCCTATTCTATAAAAAAGTGTATTATTGATGATACCATACCGGTAATTCCAGGCACTGAAATCTCTATACAACCTACGAAAGCATGCAGCACTAGAGGCGGACGCCAACAAACCTGTATCAGTGGGATATCCGCCCAATGCGGCCCTGGCAGCTCTCAACAAACACGCCACGGAAACATTTAACCCGAGAGAACTCATGGTAAGACAACATGGACCATATGAAAATGTGTTCAAGTCTATTTATTCTTACACTGTAATTTTAAAATTAAAGATATAATCTATAAGCAGATAGTAAACTTGAATACTTTTAGGCTTATCGTTACTTTTAGGTTTAAAGACAGTATCCAAACTAAAAAGAAGTAACATTAAATTGTAAAGGAATGTTATTTGTTAATGCTAACAAAACTAACCAAAATGTTGTTGCCAGACCAAATGCTTATGTTTTTTTATATTATAAGGGGCAAACAAGAAGTTGGAGCCTTTTGATGGCTACCGGTGCACATAAACATCCACGTCATTGTTGTGTAAATGCTTTCTTTCCTGCATCACCTCATAAATCCTATATTAGTTTTTGTTTTTCTACCTCTTTTCACAGTGATTTTAACTACACAATTTATAGTTTATATTAAGATGGAAAACTACATACGGGTATTATTTGCACGTTTCATTCTGAGAAAAATTACGTTCATCTCCTGTGATTACAGGAGATAAACGTAATTTTTGTCATGTCATGTCATGTCAAGATCCTTCTTTATATATTTCTTTATTTGTAACGTCGAGATCGTCATCTGTAAATTTACTTCAAGTGAAGTGAGTATACCCCTATGTAAGTTAACGGTGCCATTCACATTATTAACATTCCAATACTAATACGAGTAGTGCACTGTCATCCGTGACGTCACTAATGTGTTTGTTTGTGTGCGCGCAGCACAGGGCCGAATTCAGTCGCACGCCGGAGCAAATGGTGAGATACACAAACTCGTAGCTTGATACTGGGCCTTGGTCAACTACTACATTCAATGTTTTGTAAAAAAAAATTATAATAAAATAACCGTTTTTCATAATTTTATTTTTTAAATCCTAACAATATTTATAAAGATTTTATAACCGACCAAAGGCCCGATATGCATGTCGCACTAGGTGTCGTATGTTCTGTTTCGTTGTGTGTCTTAAGAAATAATTCGCTTTGAAATTATTGTTTGTCAAAGTATATTATTCAAATATATACATTCTTATTACAAATATTTTGTACATTTATGTTGCATAACATTGAACACGTCAAGACATCTGGAACAAAACAGTAAAAATGCTATCGCAGTTTCGTCCTGACGTCTAATCCAAAAATTTAATTTTAAGGCTTTTTAATACTTGTTCCGTTGCACTCACTGACATATTCAAAAGCTTAGTTTTTACGAATGATATATTTAAGTTTATTTAGAATTTATATTCTCAAGGGAAAGAAAACCTCATTGTTTGACATCAGACGATCAGTGCTTGAGACAACACAGTGGTGTATAAGGTTTCCGTATTTTCCCATGAACCTTTTCCCTTTACAAACGGAAGCTGCACTGTCTTTCTGTCCAATGTTCTAATCTTGTGTCTGTGTCTTAGATTTAAAGTACTTACATATTTGAACTTCTTTAAAATGTGGTCGTTTGCTAATTTGTATGTGTATGTGTGTGTGTACTGTACGCAAAAAACGTAATACGAAATGAAGTAAGATATGCTCTAGTTGAAGTACTCTTTACAGGATGAAAACGAAGGCCCAGTTACAAAGAGCATACGCCTTACTGCGGCTCTGATATTGAGAAACATTGTTATATACTCGAATACTGGCAGGAGGTATGAAGATATTTTATTTACCATATAAATATAATAATCTTGTAACGCTTTTGGAAGAGGTAGTGCCATGCATTGTAGCTTGATATGGAGATATCTCTCGTTGACACGATACCGCCGCAAAGTGACACAAATATCTTTGTTGCAAGGTTCCGGAAAAATCTTTCTCCGCAGCGCTGAGCATTACCCCGTGCTACTAAACTGTGCATCATAGTGGGAAATATGATATGAACTGACACAAATTTTGTTTGTCAATAAATTATAACGCATGCATCTAACTGTTGTCAAGAATAAGAGATTGATGATATGTTCAAGTGTTCTTTCCCACATGTTACTAGTGTAAAAAGTGTTTTTTCTTAAGAAAAATTATAGTATAGCAATAGAAATATCTTTATTCAGTAATCCTACTACAAGTAAATAATAACGCAAAAGAACATCACAAATAAAATGATAATAAAAAAATCATCCTACGCAGTGCTGTCCGCACATCGACACCCACTTTCAATATGTATGTGAGCACTACCTACGCCCAGGAACATCCGCATAGAGATGATTCCTTGCCACCGTAAACGCACACACTGCACGAAAAGCGACAGCATGGCTATCAGTTTAGGATGTGTGAGCGAAAGGTCCATGGTCATGCCGATACAATTCGCCTGCAATACAGCATGACCCTACATCTTGCTAAAATGTGACATTTATTTTCTAGAATCCTGCGACCATACGAAGCTCATCTGTCCTCCATAGCGCTCAGCAGCGTGGAAGCTTCGAGAACGGTGGCACAGATCTTATACGACATGCACAACATCTGAGACGTGGGTGACGGGCGCGTGCCCGACCGCCGTTACTGATTAACGGAACGGTGATTACTTACCCCCGTACCGCGTTCTGTGAGGGACACTGGTTCTTATTTACGTCCCAGTTAGCTCATTATGGACTTAGCTGGCAAATAAAATGTAAATTTTCACATGTTATTTCACATATAACGGTTAGAAGTCATTTTAACAACAAGTTTTTACGTTTTTGGACATCTTAGCGTTCAGTGGAAAAGGCCTATGTCCAACACTGGCTCGATAAAGGCTAAAAATGATGTTGTATTTTCATAAATACAACATCATTTGTTGATGATGTATTTATGAAAATACAACATCATGATGTTGTATTTTCATAAATACAACATCATTATTGCTGCATAGCTGTTGGAAACTTGAATAGTAACCTATGATAAGTCCTTAGTGTTGTTATCAAGTGTTGATACCTTGTAAATTATGATTTATGATAACAACAACTACAACACATATTCATGCCAGTTGTCTAATGATTGGGTGGAGCAGATGGAGTGATGATTTGTTATAATTTAAATTAAATACTTTCATTTAATTCGACTAGTTTTCTCTGTTGTTTATGTAATATTGGGTTTGTACATCCTTTTCTTGTTATAAATGAATCATAAGCTATTTACTAAAAGTTTATAAGACATAATCATTGTGTGAAAGGTAGTTTTATTTTAAGTGATGTGTGTTAATCATTATGAAATTTAGAGAAGTGAACTGCAAATATTGGAAACACTGCTGGTGCCAGCCAAAGTCGATGATGATCTGTGTGCAAATTCTTATAATTAAATTTGTTGAATGTAACGTATTGTGCAAAAACTAATAATTTTGTTTTCCATGAAAAAGCATTTATTTCTTAGTTGTACATGTAATAATGTGATTGATACTTGAACTTAAAAGACGAACCACACTACACGATAATCCAAGTGGTAAAATGTAATGTTTCTCTGGTCCACCCGACTGTACTATTAACATGTACACGTAGCACTAAGTAAATATAGTAAACATATTTTTGTAGCCATTTCTTACTTGATGTAATGTGTACTTACCTTATCCTATTTATTATATGCGTAGAAATAAAGCCTTGTAGCATTGGTTTCTTAATAGCATGTTTGAGGATATAGCGCTCATCCTTCACTTCAGGATTTTTTTGCGTTATGTCATTTCACAGAAAAATTACTACCATCAACATTATTTTACATAAATTTAAGTACTGCTAAGACTGGTTTAATAGGTATAACAATGGGAAAAGTTTTTAAAGCTTATTATTTTCAAATCATAATATTTTTTGTGTTACATATTTACAAACTGAACCAACTACAAATTCTTTAAAACATTCAAAATTGTCTGTATTCCGCCACTTACAGTATAAACAATATTTACTTTGTTAATTTTTACCGTTTTTTGCTTTTTTTACTCTAAGCACAATTGTATGATGTACAATAAGTATGAATACTCTGGCATGTTGACTGTAATTTTAAGAAGCCACTTGAAATATGTTGTGTATCTATCTTCATAATTGACTAAAATAACTCAGACATAAGTGTAAATTAGAAAATAAATAACTTAGAACACTTTGCTTTCTTTCATTTTTCATCGGAATACTGTTGAATTTGTAGGACGTAGTTCACTGAGTTGGAGTCAAATTGAACAGTTCCAATGGACAGGTATTTCCATGTCGAGGTTATATATGTACGAGAGATGAAACATATACACTGTAACTATTCAATAAATCCCACTAGAACTACAACTACGCGACACAGTGCTGAGCAATTGTGTCATCCGTGTATCAGATGGAATAATAATTGCAATTATCACGTCACATTTACTCTAGATCATTTAATATAGAATAAGCCTTGGTAGCGCGTACCCCCTCTGACGAGGTACAAGAACAAATTATCTGATGCGTACTAGTATTACATTACATTACACATTACATTCTCTTTGCTAATGCGTTTGTACAAAATTATTTGAAAATCGACTACGAGACTACATGCATCGGTCTAATTTCGAAGGGATGTTAAAAGTGCTATGAAAAAATGCCACTTTATGCGGTTTCTTCTCACAAAAAGAGGTTAAATACCATCCAGTCTTCTATAAAATGGAATAATGTTTCATGAGTATTTTTTTATTTTATTATCTTTGTTTTCGATTTAAATGTAATTACTGAAACGTACTGTGTACTATCGATTACGAAAACAATCATTGAGATTTTTTTTTACGAGTTCTTCCAATCCCAAAGAATTTCATTTTTATTACATGTGATAGCAATAAAATCTATAACACAAAATCGAATTACTTCATTTTTCAGTGTAACGAATTTATTTTCCTGTTAACACGAGACTACCTCATAACATGCTTCATTTAGATCCTTAAAAGTTTTATCATTAGATTCAAATTTGGAAAACAAGAAGTGGATCGCCATACGTGATGACGTAAGCATACGGGGAGTACGAGATATCGTTTTGAGAATTTCAATCTTTATTCCAAACATTTTAGATTCGAATATAGTTTGGACATACATTTCTGTCTTTGACTGTAATTTTTTTAACTAATTCTGAGTGAAGGACTTTTAATTACTTTAGTGATGCTAATGAAAAAAATATTCTCTTATTTTACTTACCGACTTCAGCTTAGAGAAACATTCCCGTTTTGTCAAGTATTTATTTGTATATGTGTGTGTGTGTATTTCTAATTAATACTTTTTTGATTGACTGACAAATTAAAGTACTGTTTTAATGAATTTATATATATATAACATTTCGAAGGCGTCATATCCTCATATAAAGTAACACCACAATTGCTAAAATATCTGTTCCATATATTTTGACGTGTTTGGTCGGATTTAGATGTCAGTCCCGTACAGATATTTAATTTTTATTGAGAGTTCAAAATTATAAGCTATTTATTACTACTAAAAGTGAAAGTTTTCAATGACTTCTAAATTGTTCTTTTTCTCAACAAAAATAACAGCTTTTTGTAGTCTTGATTATGCCAGGGGTAAAAAATCCAGTGCTAGGCTAGGCTCGAAATACTATTCATCGCCATGAGAAGTGTTTAGAATTAGGGAGGCGGGTTTATTAAACTGCATTGTTATGAAGTAGATGTTAACTAAATTAGTAGAAAAGTGATTCATGTAAAATACAACCAGCTGATAAGACCACGTGTCCAGTACAAAAGCCGACCTACAGACGACACCAGCGCTAGTAAGTAGAACTGTTGAGGTTGGACAAGCGCCGCCAACCTCCGAAAAAAAAAGACACCAGCGCGCGCGGATGTGTTTGTAAAGTATCAAACTAATAACACCGCGCGGAATAGCAGAGGTAGAACATCTTTCTCTCTTTACAATTGATATATTGATTTTTAAATTGAACAGTTGTACTAAATGAGATGAATTATTACAATTGAATATCGATTCTGATCATGCCCTTAGCAGGAACAACCCAAGTTTTTTTGTAACATATCGTATAATTAATCCCTGGCTAGAATTCGCACCTTACGTAGTGCTGCATAATTGGAAAACAAGAAACACCTGCTGTCAACCGATTATTTGACAAGCGACATTGACAGATGATGTTCACAAACTAACAAAAACATTTACCAATGTACCATGCCGTTTTAGGTTATTCCTGCTTTTCATAAAAAATTGTTGTTCTGTAACTTTCAATAGATACAAACAAAATGGTTAAAAAGAAAATAGACAATCGAATACGGGTTATGATAGAAAATGGTGTCAAACTGGGACACCGGACAATGTTCCTTCTTGTTGGCGATAAAGGTAGAGATCAAGTAAGTTATAAATAATTAAATAAATAAATGTGGCACAAACAAATTTTCAACTTGTTAATTCAAATGTAATAAACTTTCAGGTGCCTATTCTTTACGATATGTTAGTAAAATCGACAGTTAAAGCCAGACCAACTGTGTTGTGGTGCTATAAAAATAAGGATGAAGCTATAAGCAAGTAAGTCTTTGCCAAATAATATTAATAGTATTTTAATAATTTCATGTCAATATTTTATATATTGTAATGTTCTGAGTAGCGGTGTCGTAGTTCCATAAAGTAACAATTAACAAAGATAAAATAATTTATAATCTGAATGCTTACCATATTTCACTTACTATTATGTGCTTTTATTTTAGTCATGGACGTAAAAGGGCTAAAAAGATAGCAGCTGGAAAGTTGGAGGTATCAGAAGAATCCCTGTTCGATGCATTCAGGGTAGCAACCACTATTCACGGTCGTTACTATTCCGAAAGTCATGCAATGTTAGGACAAACTTATGGAGTGTGTGTGCTTCAGGTACTATTGAGTTTAGATTACTGTTCTTTTTGTAATTAATATAAATACTAGCCATGTGTAAATTATGATGAAACATAAATAATATAGACTATAAATCAGGCTAATTAAAAAATTCAGGAAGCATATTGTTGTATTATTTATTTGAAGTTATAATATGCTTGTAATGAATTCTCACATATTCCAGGGAGTAAAATATTATTAGATATATATATATATAAAAAACACATGTAAATATTGAAGTATTTGTCTTCATATTATGAGAGGTTACCTCTTGCACATTCCTTAAAAGATGTATTTATTATTTTATAGGACTTTGAAGCTTTAACACCAAATTTGATGGCTCGGACTATTGAAACTGTTGAAGGTGGTGGTTTAATAATTTTTTTACTTAAAACGATGGACTCACTCCGTCAGCTGCACTCTATCACTATGGATGTACATTCACGGTCTGTTAAATTTGTTTAATAGTTGAAATCAATTGGGAAGGATAATTTTACCTTCAGATTGTTCCAGACATTTTTTTGCAGTCAAAATGTGTAAAAGCATTTTCAAGATATTCTTTTATAATGCACATAAAGTGACATCGAGACAAATGGCTGAGGCCTATATGTCAATGCCTCCGGCTACTGGATTTGGACAAAATTCCATACCTAACATGTGAAACTTCTATCTCCAGTAGGCCAAATTGCATTATACAGATAGAATACAACACGGCCATAGAATGTTGACTGATAAAGTCAAGATACCTCATGATCGATTGATGCAATTTTATATTTTTAGATTCAAAACAGAGGCTTATGATAGGGTGGTAAATCGTTTCAATGAAAGGTTTTTGCTGTCATTGGCTGATAACCCCAGGTGCTTGGTTGTTGATGACTCACTGACAGTTCTTCCTATTTCCTCAAAAACAGCTCAAGTGGAACCAGTTAATGCATTGCCAGAGGTAAATTATTTAATATCTATATTTTTTAAGAATAAATCCAATCTTATTGAAATCACAGTTTTCTTCATAATCTGTTATAAAAAGATTTCCACATAGAAATCTAACTGAAAAAAATACTTACACCTAAGTGCCCCCTATTATAAAGTTGTATAATGCATCCATGCACCACACATATATGACTCTCATAAGGGAGATTATTATTACATGTCCATATACTTCACCCACCATGTGGTGCATGGATGTGTTGCCTAGTCTGAATTACTTGTTTGGGCCTTAACATTCAGCATAGATGCCAAATATTTTCGTTTCCCTAAAGTAATTTGCATGTATATTTAAATTTTTGTTTCAGAAAACTAATGTCAAACTAACAGACCTTGTTTCATCATTATCGGACACCCCCCCAGCTGGGCCACTAGTAGCCCTTTGCCGCACATATGATCAGGCTACAGCATTGGTATCTCTCATCAACACACTTGCAGACAAAGAAACAAGGTAAATTTGTAAAAACTATTTTATTATCTATAGCTTAAAAAGTATATGTAAAATTTTGTAACTCCAATATGTATTTTGTAACCTATATTTATACAATTCATAATAGTAGCATATTAAAATTGTTGTCTAGAGAGACTTTAATGAACCAAGAAGGCCTTGACCCAAACAGGGGTAAGTTTTGTTAACAAAACTTTTACAATTATAGATGAGTTTGAGCTTCTTAGTTGCCCCTCTGGATTCACCCCTGGTTCATAATATTAAGAGATAGAATTCATACATTAAAGAGAGGTGTATATAGATGTACATAAGACCTTGTTTTATCAGAGCTCTGCTTTAACTATTTGTGTTAAATATACTTAATCAGGAATTATTATTTGTTTTACAGACCACCACACTGCTTAACAGCTGCCAGAGGAAGAGGTAAATCGGCTTGCCTTGGCTTATCAGTAGCTGCAGCGGTGGCTCTCGGCTATGTAAATATATATGTGACTTCACCTCACCCAGAGAACTTGATAACACTCTTTGAGTTTGTCTTGAAGGGCCTAGACGCGTGTCACTACCAAGAGCACATTGAATATAACATTGTCAGGTCCACGAACCCAGATTTTAAAAAGGCAATTGTGAGGATCAACATCTCAAGGAACTCTAGACAAACAGTGCAGGTAAATATTAGATCACATTAGCTATTGTGAGCGCCTGTTTTACAGCTTAACATTACAGTGTCAACTAGGTAGTTGATACTTACCATTTAAATACTGCATAAATGCTTAGTTTTATTTACTTCTTACTGGAACCTGTATAACCGAAACATGCAACATATGTTCCATAAAGCCTAACCGAGACTAGGAACCTATGAAAACGACCCTGAAAGTTTTTAGGCCTTACAGACACGCCATTAAAACAATATACATTAAGGACAATGTAATTGACATTTTCTCTGTCCCATGGTTAGTACATGACGGCAGACGACCACGCGTTGCTGGCTGCCGCAGACCTGGTGCTCGTGGACGAGGCTGCTGCCATCCCGCTCACACACGTGGCTGCCATCGCCAAGAAGGCTCCGCTGGCGCTGCTGTCCTCGACGGTGTCGGGGTACGAGGGCACAGGCCGGGCTCTCTCCCTCAAACTGTTCGCTGAGTTGCAGACGGAATACAACGCACCCGCACCTGTAAGTTACATTAAGCCTCGAAGCAGGCTATCTCATAGATCAAAGGCACTACCTCTAACAACAAGGCATTAACTCTTACAATAATGATGCTTGCTCTTAAAGTATTGGCTCAACCTACAGCTTTACAATGATTATCAATATTTTTTTAGATAAAACTGGATGAGCCGATTCGATACCAATCTGGTGACCCGGTAGAGAAGTGGCTGAACGCCCTCCTGTGCCTGGAGTCGCCGGCCCCAGCGCTGGGCGTGGGCGCGCCGCCGCCCGCCGCGTGCGAACTGCTGCGCGTCAACCGCGACGCGCTGTTCTGCTACCATCGCGCGGCCGAGGCTTTTCTACATAGGCTTGTCGCTATATACGTCTCCAGTCATTATAAAGTAAGTTTTAATATAGGTGCATCTATTAAAATATATTACAGATAAAGATATCTTGAAATACGGTCCAGATTAGATAATTAAATGTTTATTTTCGAAAATGAGATAAAGCCAGGAAAATTCTACTTAATAATAATAAAAAGAGAGTGTATGAAACGTTACTGGCTATGAGAGAAAGGAAATGTGTGCTCGCGTCTCTCTTTCTTTCTCCTAGAGTTATAAACGAAACGTAAGTCTCTTTCTATCTTCACTAACTTAAAAAAATATTCGGTATCTTGGGTACTACCGATAGAAGCTCAAAAGCATTAAAAGTGTAGTGCGTAGCACATCATGCATAATATTTTACGTACTCAAGAACGCCGCTGCACATGTTTTCTTAATACTTGTCTTTCCCCAGAACAGTCCGAACGATCTGCAGCTGCTAGCGGACGCGCCGGCGCACTGCCTGTACGTGCTGCTGGCGCCGACGCCACCGCGCGCCACGCACCTGCCCGAGGTGCTGTGCGTCATACAGATGTGCTTCGAGGGCAACATCTCCGACAAGTGAGCTACCCGACCTGCGAGAACATATTTATAACGCGAAAAATATATAATATTATGTACTGTGTTCCTGGCCGAATAGCTATAGAAACTACCTGTGTGCACTCTATTCTCTCATTCTCCTTTTCCTATGGTACAGCATACGATACGACACGACAGTTGAAAACTCAGTCGCTGGACCAACAGTTTAACGAGTTTTAATCTAAAGTGGTCTCTGATGCGCGAGAACTATAAAGATAGCCACAGTAGCCGAAATTCCACCAGGAGGACCATTATTGTATTGTGAATACATATTAATATTTCTTTATGACAGGTCGGTGAAAGACAGCCTGGGCCGAGGTCGCAAGGCGGCGGGCGATCTGATCCCGTGGAACGTCTGCGAGCAGTTTGGGGACAAGGACTTCCCCAAGCTGTCCGGGGCTAGGGTGGTGCGGATAGCCACGCACCCGTCGTATCAACGAGTAAGCACATTTATTTATGACTAGAAATCTGCGCCAGTTCTGATATTTTATATTAATTATACCCTTTTGCGAAATCCGCTTGAGAATCTGTCAAGTAGGTGCGAAAACCAATCAATCAATCAAATGTTATATGATAAGTGATAAGTGCAGATGAGTTTCAGCAGTGTGCTACCCCTCAACACGCCGAAGTCGCTGCATCGTACCTAAACATGTCGCCAGTCCTGCGCCTGCTCGTGTCGGCATTTCGAGCCATTCGATTAGGAGAAGGGAACAGAGTGCACTTTTGTCTGCGCACATATATCAGGAGTATCAAACATATGTACAAACTTAGGGTTTTGTGATATTAGCAGGATAATTTGATTAAGTTTTACTATTCTATGTGATAACAGATGGGATACGGTAAGCGAGCTCTGCAGCAGCTGGTGGCGTACTACTCGGGGGAGGTCCCTTGTCTGGAGGAGACGCACAGCGACGCCGAGGAGCAGGCCAACGGGCGGAGCGACACGCTGCACACCGAGACTATAGTGCCTAGGTATGTCATTTTTGAAAGCATGGCGACAAAAACACGTTAATAGCCCATACATATCCGAATGGGCCACCGGAAACTAACATAAATGAAAGCGAGAGAACAGCTGTCATTTTGTCATTTGCAATTAAAGAGAAAGACACTTCCCCGGTCGTACCTGTTCGGCTAGGCAATATACAACACAACACAACACTACTGCAATGGCGATACACAATACTAGAATTTGAGACTTATGCATGAGTGGGATCAGTTGCGACGAGTAAGTGTCCCATGGTACAGTGGCGTTAAGTGATGCATATCCCGCATGCGGATTGTCTAAAACGCCGTATTTCATTGCGGCTAATCATTTTCAATAACAGGGCCGTTTCGTTTTGTGGCGAGCCAACGATTTCGAGTGAAATTCCACCAGAAAGTGTTCGGCGTTATGAGTTATTCGATAAAGCTAGACTTTTTGAACTAAAGGATCACTATACGGCTCTTTGACAAATTTTAGTTCCTAATTTTAACACTCGCGGCGTTGCTTGATATGACGACAACAAAGGCTGTCGAATACAGTTCAATAAAAAAACGAGCGTCGCTCCCGCTTTAACCTTTGTGATTAGGTTTGTTTTATTTGCACTCAAAATACTTAGCCTAATTTCACACCTGTATAGATCACATGGCTAAAATCAAGATACTAGGGTGGATCTAAAAGTTCTAAGCCCGACCAAGAAAATGAAAGAAAAGTGCATCTAAATTTATTTTTATTTTTCGACATAGTCTCCATCTAGTTCAACACACTTCTTCCACCTGACCTGCAACTTGTTTATACCCTCGAAAAAAAAAAAGGATTCCGGAAGGTCGGCGAAATAATCGTTTACTGACTATCACCTCGTCTTTGCTCGGAAATTTCGAGCCACCCAAATGTTTTTTTAAATTAGGAAATAAATGATAATCCGAGAGGGCTAAATCCGGCGAATAAGGTGGGTGGGGCCGCAATTCGTAGCCACAGTTATGGATTACATACATTTGTTTCAACCGAAGTGTGAACACGTGCATTGTCTTGATGAAACAAAATTTTTTACGCAACATTCCCGGCTTTTTTTCTTTTATTTCTTCCCGGAGTCTCCGTAAAAGGTTATAAGAATAACTAGAATTTATAGTTTGACCTTTTGGTAAATAATCTACAAAAATAATGCCCTTCGCATCCCAAAAAACAGAAGCCATGACTTTGTTAGTCGACAAAACGACCTTAGCCTTTTTCGGTGTAGGAGAGTCTGATCGTTTCCACTGTTTGGATTGTTGCTTTGATTCAGGAGTATGGTGGTGAACACTTGTTCAGCTGAAAGCAACCTCGGGACCCAGCGAGCAGAAACCTTATGGAACCCCAACTCTTCCTTTTTATGTGTCGCACCTGGCCATAACTAATGTTTGTTATCTCAGCTATCTTACCAATGGTCAAACGTCGGTCACCCAGTACGAGATCACAAATTTTATCGATGTTTTCTGTCGTGGTAGAGGATGTAGGCCTTCTAGGTAGGATATAGGTAGGTAGGATCATGTTTAATGCTCTCACGACCGCGCTTAAACTTAGCTACCCACTTCTTGACACTGGAATACGATGGAGCAGACTCCCCCAAAGTGTTCACCATATCTTGATGGTTGTCTTTTGGTGATAGGCCTTTTTTATTGAGGTACTTAATGACTGCACGGTGTTCAATTTTCTCCATTATTGAAAATTGCGTCAGATTGCTTCACACAAATAATTACAGAAAATTTACATTGTGCAGTATCGGAATGAAACAGCGCACAATAAATCAATATGACACATACTAATAAATGACGGTAGATTTAAAAAGATGTCATAGCTCCGTGTAGGTTAGGCCACGAACTTTTAGATCCACCCTCGTATTTAATGAGGCTAAACGTCAGCTCTATTTTGAATATTGTCTCGCAATGACTATCCAGCGAATCGTCGGCTCTCCACTAATCACAACGGCTCTGTTTTCTTAAATGACTAGCCTTAGCGTAATACGGCAGTTTATACTACAACTACAACACATTTTAAGTCTCATGCGGTTTGTAAGAGTCCGCAGTCCTGATTGATATCTTCTTTCTTCACAGTAGTATCATTTTTATAGTACGTGAGTACAAAAATAACAAGTTTCTGTTTGTTATATTAGAACCAAACCCCCGACCCTCCTCCGGCGCCTGACAGAAGTGAGAGCGGAACACCTGGACTACATTGGCACGAGTTTCGGCCTCACCGAGGATTTGCTCAAGTTTTGGAAATCTCAGAAGTTTATGCCTGTGTACCTCAGGTAATTAATTTAATATTCATGTGTCAGGTGACAATATCCAATCCTTTTATATTCTCCACGATGATTTAAAAATAAATTAACAAAAATAATCACAATAGGGTTGTGGACTGTTATTAGGAATCTATTTTAATATAAAGGTGTACTTGTTGATACATAAAAAAGTGTTATACCGGTTTTAAAATTCTACAATAGAATTTTGTCTGATCCAAGCTTAAAGTGTAATAGAAATAATATACACGTTTAAAACTTATGTGCGTTACTTCAAAAACGCGGTTTGTAAAACATTGTGCATCGCATGTCGATTGTGTTGCCAGAAGTGTTCTCTCGAAAGCAAATTTTGCAACTAAATTCAGAAGTCGTTGTGGCATAATATTTGTTACATATACAGTTAAAAGACTATCAAAATTGTTTATACAACTACTTGAAACCAAAAAATCTATTATAAATGTGTAGTCAGAAACCAAACGAGTTGACCGGCGAGCACTCGTGCATCATGTTGCGTGCGCTGCGCGACGCGAGCTGGCCGGCGGAGTACGGCAGCGACTTCCGACTGCGCCTCGGCCGCCTGTTGGCGCGCTCGCTGCGTCGCCTGCCCGCCGCGCTGGCGCTCGCTGCGCTGGCGGACCCGCACGCGCGCCGTCCCGGTCAGTACCCGCCCTCATATGACATCACATCTACGACTAACACATCCGCTCCTACCGCCTGCTGGCACGTTCGCTGCGGCATCACGTTAGCGCTGGCCACGCTCACGGATCAACACGTGCTCTACCCCGGTCACTGGCGCTGGACCGACGATACAGTATAGATTATTTCTTTTTTTACTTAGATTACAATGTTAGAGTCTAGAGATGTTTAGAGAAATTCATTACAATGTTAGATTGTCTTTTAGAGAAATTCATTACAATGTTAGATTTTCTTTTAGAGAAATTCATTACAATGTTAGATTTTTGCCCTGCCCACTCTATGCCGCACACTAACTGCAGCAAGGCGCTCAAATCAGACTGGACGAACTTGTTCCGCAGATCTGACCGCGCCACTGATCGGCCAGCTGATGTCGGCGCATGACCGCGGGCGGCTGGAGGCGTACTGTCGGCAGCAGGCGGACTATCGCCTCATCACCGACCTGCTGGCGCCGCTCGCTCATCTGCTGTTCCATACAAAATCCAGACTGAAGCTCGACGCAGTACAGCTGGTATGACTGCGTTTGTGCGAGATAACACAACTCACAAGCGAGATAAAAGAAAATTACACAAATTTCGTACTTCCCGGAAAACATACATTTAAACAATTCAGAATATTCTGAACAGATGTGCCTACCATTAGTGTTTTGTAATTTATCATAACTTTGTGTTGTTTGTCTGTGCTTTATTTATTTGTGTGAAGATACTCTACTTAGTCTATTTAGACAAAAAATATATAAGATTTTCCAGAAATTGTTAGTATCGAATACGCCTGGGCCACATCACACAAGTATCTTTCCGATCTTTCCGTAATCGCTATCTCGCTATCGGTTTAATTTAATATTTAACATTCTCATAGGTTATATTCGTCGCTATGGGATTCCAAATGAAAGACGTTGATGACATAGCCGGGGAATTGGGCCTACCTGGCTCGCAGATCCTCGCCAAGTTCTACGAGGCATGCAAGAAGATCAACGCGACGGTCAACGCCGTACTCGAGAGCGCCGTGGCCAAGGAGCTAGGCATAGACGAGAAGACGGCCGGTGACGTCACCAGCGAACCGGTCCAACAGAGTCTACACGACGAACTCAATAAGGCTGCCAAGGTAATGTCACATTTATATTATAAATGCGTAACTACCATTCGTCACTGCAAAGAGGCGGCATGTCTATCATCGTGTAGATTTCTTCGGTGTATTAACAGCCAATTAGTCGATGTCAACAGCGAATAAGCCGGCGGTGCCAACGCCATCTAAAAACTAATTAACAACTCGATTCAAATAACGGGATCTTTAGCGGTCAGTGTGCCGCAGACAAGATATTGTAAAATCATAATTGTGTTAATAGCGTGTGGAAAAGAGCAAACGGTTCCTATTGGTACGTAGCGACCGTTAACAAGATGAATTACAGGGGGCCACCAACTCTCAAATACCGCACAAAACGCGACAACATGGGCATCACCTTTTTCGTATTTATATTCTTCATTCATCTCATGTTAGTTTTGTGAAGTTTCACTCTTACCGGTTGCGGATTACGAATCTTATTCGTTACTTTAGGAGTTGGAGCGCAAGCAACGTAAGGAGTTGTCACGTCTGATGGGCGAGGACCTAAGCCAGTATCGCATCAAGGGCAGCGACATGGATTGGGGCCAGGCGCTGTCGGGCGGCAAGCAAGCGCAGATGGTCTCTGTCAAGAGGTAAGCTCTACGACGTGGTGATACGTGGCATTAGCTGTGCTCCCGCTGCCTCGTCGTCAAAAAAGTTATTTTTTTTCGGCTCTGAACTTATGCTGTGTGAGCGAAAAGGAGCCCAATACAGCTTGCATGCTATGAGTGATCATCTGGTGACGAGACTAGGTTCTGGGTCGAAAGCGGGACGGACCCCTCTCTCCCTCAGATGGGAGATCTCTCCCATCCATCAGGATGAGAGTGTTTGTAACGGCTGACGTAACTATTATTATCATGGCCAGAGGAATCATGTAAATCCAATTGTTTAGGAATGCAAAGATATATATGGTTAAAATAAAGAGTAAAAAATGCGAATGTGAAGGATGTAGGTACCGTGGAAGACAAAAGACTGACATACCATGACCAGATTGTTCCGGTACTGTCCGAAGGTAGTGTCAAGAGTTTTCGCAACTGGCGTGTCCGTGTGAGGAGAGTAAGGAACGTGGAGGAGGCAACGCAGAATGTGATATATGACATTCCGTTTTCTCAGCCTATCTCATTAGGGAGTTGGCGTGAAGATGTCTTATTCTTATTATTGTTTAAAAAAATGGTTGCTGTAAGGCAACTACGACAACGTTTTATTATTTTAATTGATCTGTGCCAATGGAGCGAAAGAAACGACTTGTGACGCTCTGCTCTCAGGTTGGCTGGTGGTCTGGTTGTTCCGCCTATTCGAAACATTACTATAACATCGTACTATTTCGTGCCTGCAGAGAGCGTTACTGATTCACAAGACGTAATCACATTAAAATAAATAAAGAATAATAAAGTGCAACATTATTTGTGGAATACAGAAATTGTTGTCCCAAAATAAATTCCATAACATTTATTTAACCTGATTATTTCCTGAAAAACATTTTCAAGAATTAAAAAAGTGTAAAAGATAGTTAGTAAAGAATGGCGGAACACTAGATAAGGTATTTGTTGTTCATAGACAAATCTCTCAAATCCCACAAAACTTGACTGATGTATTCCAAGAGTGACGCTTTTTTCGCAGTGCGGCCAGATGCGGTTTCAGTGCCGTTACCTCCTGTACTTTTCAAGGATATTGTTAACTTCAGAACGGAAACTCATCCGGGTGATGTGAATCAGGAAATCGAAGACCTGACGATTGAACTGTCACACATGACTGACTCATAAAATAACAATATGTAATAATAATTTCCATATGTTAAGCGTTAGGGATTTAAAGACAAAAAAAGGCGTATTGTACGAGTCTCGTATAAATGCTATGCTTTATTGGAATTATAGTTCGTTTTCTTGTAGCATAAGGTGACAGACGAGCAGTGCCAATTAACGACTTTAGACGTCCATAAACATCCACATAGTCAGTACTTATACGAGCGCGTTCTGATCCCTTCGACCTCATACTAATCACCAAATGGATCACCCACTGACAATAGCATATAACATGTCGCATAACGCGACAGATTTTAGTAAGAGGTAGGCCTTGCTGCCGGACTGGGCCGGCGAGACCTGGGATGAACTTCCCACTCGCATGTTACCACCTTAAAATGACAGCTATGCTGTCGCACTTCACTCGGTTAGTGAATATCCGGTGACCTATTGGCGGGGAGGAATAAAGAAGGGCATCGTATGTGTCTGACAAATACGCGAATGTCTAAGGCGGTAGTCGTCAAAAAGCCACGATTGCTCATAAGCCCACTACTATTTAAGGAATAATTACTTTGGGGAAACTTCCATTACTGTCAATGGCATTATCTCAAATGACAGTATTCCTGTACTTACGAGGCTGTTGTTCCTTGCAGCGGCGAGAAGCGGCTCGGAGACGACATGCAGGAGATCGAGGAGCTGATAGACGAGCGAGCCAACAAGAAGAAGAAGAAGAAGAAACATGTCAGGAATTAGACAAATAAATATATATATACAACTGTTATTTTACTTTTATAGATCAGATAAGATGATGGTATCAGTACAGTAGTGGGCTGCGACGCTAATTGCTATCGTCTTAAATCTTTATGGATACGGATACGGATTTGCGATCCTTCAACTAAGTTAGGCAACATCCGATAGGGCGCTGTCTGGATAGGTATCTGTTATTTCTACCCGAGGTCTGTTAAGATTATCCTCCAATTCATTAATTTAGAGTCATTTTTAATCACTTTTTAAAAATAACTCGAACAGTATAAGCCGTAGTTTACCAACAGTACACATTGGGTATGCACGATAAACCTTCGGACTTCTCTCTCGTCGCAAGTCTGTCTTATACACGAATGCGAGGGGGGGGGGTGAGGAGGCCGGCCACAGATAAGCCAAACTTCAAACGAGCTCAATTATCCAAATCCGCGACCGCAATTTAAACGGTATAGTGCGCGCGCCGTACCGCTAGTGTGGGGAGGGGGACCGCTTCCCCCTTTTCGGTCCCAAAAATAGTTACTATAGGTACGCCCACAATCAACCCGGTCAGGTATAGGGAGACGATAGAGGGATATACCCCCCCTATGTCACCCTATAGACAAAAGTATTCGCCAGTCAGTCGAACTGTTGAGGCTGGAGAAGCGCCGCCAACCAGTAGTAGGTCACTCCGAAAAAAAATTTATATATGAATTATATCTAAGCAATGTTAACATCACGTGCAACAAAGTTGCTTCCATCTAACATCTTATTGACTTATCACAAAATTACAAAAAGCCTCTCCTACATGTTACTGAGTATGTATACTCAAAACGAAGAAAGTATTGTATCTACTTCTTCCTTATTTAATATTGACGGATATTACAACATGTGGATATCAGAGAGGTTAAAGATCGAAGAAAAAAGAAACAAGCAATTCAATAATAATTTCTATAATTATTGTAATATAAAAAAGTGTTGGTAGTTATCAACCCTTGGAATAGACAATAGATATTTCCTCTTAAACATAACAAATATGCGTTTCGCGCGGCGGCCGCGGCGCCATACAAAAATATTCATTTGTTGAACCTCGCGCGCGCCCTCCGCGAGCGCATACCCTATATTTTACCATTTATTACAATATAATGTGATCTAAGAAAAATAATATTTTCGTCTAACGCCCGACAGGCGCGTCGTAAACAATTCACTATCATTAGTTTGTCCCATTATTTAGACATACACACGCTACTCAATACAAAATAATGAAATCATCGCCCGCCGTGTGAAAGCCCTGCGGCTCACGACCCGGGGACTTATCCTAAGCGTGTTTCGCGACATGGTCACTGCAAAGCCTTCTACCAATTGTGTACGAATTTACATTTTCACTTGCACCACAATGTCGACTACAAAATAATTTTGAAAACATTCTCTCGTAATTTGCTGAACTCACTCATCTTCTCGTTATGTTAGAAGCACTTAACACAGGCGTATGAGAGCTCAAGCAAAACGCTTATGAACGTACGCAGAAGTACAGTAATTGATAAGGAATTGCATTGAAGACATGGTTCGAGTCTCTTGGCACTTTGTCTTATGCTAAATTCTATATTTATATGTAAATACAAAAAAAAAAAACATTTGTTAAGTTTTTCCATCTGTCAGTGTGTTTATTAATAACATATAATATATACCTTTTACTGACCGTTCAACAATTTAAAAATATGTTCATCACTCAATAGCTAACCAGTTTAAACATTTCACTTGGACAATATTTATTTATTATTTTCAAATATACGATCTTATTAGGTATTGGACCAGGACTCGACAACATTAGCTATCGCCAAAGATCTACAAAAAATACAATGATAGCCGATATAATCGTTCTATGATCAACTAACCGGATACATATAACGATCATATAGTTTAATCTTCGTTGATATTTCAAAGAGTAGGTATCATCGTTCAAGACTCACCGATATTCTTTCCATAATTACTAATGTAAGTGCTTAATGAACACAAATTGGCTATTGGAGGAATAAATAAACCCAATCCAACATAGGTTCCTTCACTCTTCTTGAAGTACTAGTAAAGAACTCGATTAGCTTACTCCAAAATTCACAAAAAAGTGGAACACCATGAAACGGAATGTTTGCCCATCTTATGCCCTATGGGTTCTTAAAACCAAAGAAATTTCAAGACATTTATGAATTTTACCACGTTCTTTAGTTTGTGGCGAACACACTAACAGATGAAACAAGCCTCTCTTGTTATTGACACACACGATAAAGCGTTTATTCTGGCGTTGCTCATTTAGTTCATCATAGTAATTGTCATCAGTTAATAATATAAACACAGCATAATTTTGGTCACAAATAACCGTTAAGCCACGATATAAGCTTCGAAGCGAAATAAACCAGCGAATCATCGACGGTATAAAATACTTAATATAAGTCGTTTTCTACGTAGGTAATTATTTTCACTTTATTAGGTAAGTACCATAAAATATATTTAAAACGTCAAGAATTTGCACATATTTCGTGTAAAGCATTGTACAGCGTAAGTCGACTAATATGGGGGGATTCTACTCTTAATTATATATCGAAAGATGAAAGCAACCACTAGACCTTATTGCCAATCTTATTTTATTGCTACGACATATACATAAACTACCTTTATAATGTAAATATAATTAATAAACAGTTACAACATCCAATAAAACAAAATATTGTTAAATATTATTGCAATAATTTAGTTCAACTATAAATCAGAAGGGGTTCACTGATGTAAATAATCTAATAGTGCAAAAGTGTACAGTGCGGGAAGTAAGATATTCGCGAATACAAAGAACTCTATCGTCCATAGACAATAACTGACCGTTCAGAGGGCCGCGGGGGGTACGCGCGTTTCGAGAATCTTCTCGCCATTGATCTTCACAATTATCCTAATTAGGCTATTATAAATTTTGCGTTCGCGAATACTTATATAATACAATTGTGAAGCCTATCTTCATATTTCATTATTTACTTTGTATTCGCATCGTGTTCGTCGTTTATCAAATTAAATCGGATGATCATTTATCACTAAGGCACAATTTGAATTTCCACTTTGAACTTTATTTTATACTAAAATAAATTAGTTCAATTCCCCGCTTCGTACTCGTGAGGTATTCGCTAGCTGTCGTCTACAATGCAAAAACATCGACTTAATGAAATACATAATGATCCACATTTATCATCTAACAAAATACTAGAAATTATTGTAAAAATATTATATGTTATATCACCTATATTACTTCATGTTACGATACTGTAACTACTTTAAGCACGTCCTGGAAGTGAATAATTCACTAAGTATAATTATCATACACGATAAACAAATATATATGTTTAAAAATATGCACGATATACGATGTTAAACAGCTTATTCAAATGTATCTAACTGTCCTACTGCTTTATTAATATAATATTCTATAAACAAAAACCCGAAACATATAACTGTTTAAAAGTTTTTATTTATAGAAAGTTTCATCATATAAACAATATTTATTTGCAAGGATATCGTCACCTGTCTAGAGGCAAGTTTTGTATATAATAATCTCTAATGCTTTAATTATTTTTTGAAATACGTTCGTTCCTAATTTCAATTCTTGTTTGAAAATTTTACTTGGCGAGCACTAAAGCGTATGACAATAAGGTATTTTTGACTATTTACTCTTTGAATCCTTATTCTATCGTATACAAAAGCTTAGCATACCAAAAATATCGCATTTCACTTGCCATCCAGTGTACATATGTACATAATATTATGTAGTAGTCAGCGACGTTATATGACTTTTGCGTTCCCTTTTATAAATCACTAAATAATCCACTTCTATATCTAACGAAATCCACATTACGACAAACTACGTTTCGGTCTAAGCAATTGTTTTGGATAATATCATGAATAACAAGCAACAATATCAAGTAATAAAATTGAAAAAATTCTGACAATAATTCAAGCATTCTTTCAGAATTTTTGTTAGCAGATTAATGTGTTTCCCTAACAATTAGTTCACAAAAATTGTTTAGCGAGATTTTCTCATCCATGAAGACAACCAGACATCATGTCTGTGGTCTCTATGGACAGACGTCAAATTGATGTTGTTGCTACAGATGTATCTATCGAAGTATTAAAGTACTTTCATTTGTCAGTAATTACTATGATAGGCATGACCGTACAGTCACACGATTCCATTAAGAATATAGTTGAAGCATAGAGCGCTGCATCCAAGTATACAAATATTTTTCATTTCAATGTCATTTATAAATTGCAAAATGATATAAATTTATTTAAACGCTTACCTACGTCATAAACAATTTGAAGTTGTCTAGACCTGTTCTATCATACGATATCATATTGCCTATGATGTTTGTATTGTAATTTAGATGGTTTTGATGCTAGACACAATATTATGGTGTCCGCAGATGTCATGGAATGCCACCTGTTTACCGAGTAAGCAAGTTTGTGTACAAAGCTATGTTGGCAGAACAACAACGAAAATTACCAATACTACCAGGTTTGTCGCAAGGTAGACTAACTACTACTTTCCTCATTTTGTTACATTCGTAGTAGTACTTTATAATTCTTGAAAAGCTAGTCTATGGGTAGGCGTGTGCCAATAAACGTGACTAGCCACGTCACATCTTTGCTGAATTTCTTCTCTTGTTATTAAATAAGGAGCCATGACCAAACGACAGTATTATAGTTAGTACTCAAAGTCAGACATATATATATATATACCTAAGTACCTGTTCTATACACGTTACCATCGACGACAATCATAGACGATAGACAATCGTTATAGCATCTGTTTCATTTGGAACCGATATTGATCATATGCCTCACGGCGTATTATTACTAACAACATCATGTTTTTGCTAACATCGATATACGAACAACAATTATTATAATATAATAATTATTACTAATCATCAAGTGAACGTTATTAAAATTCAGTGTTGTTAATGTGGCTTAATAGCTGGCAACGTGCAACAAATACATACGATTATTGGAAGAATCAGGTACTTTTCAAAGTCCAATATATCCATCCAAACGAGGATACATATCCCTTCAAATAAAATCTTTACGTACATTCTATATTATACCTATCGATCACTCAATGATACCTCTACAAATTCATAAAAATATTTGACCCGCATGGCAGTTAATTATTCCAAAGAACATGATAATTACATATTTGTTCGTCCATAATCAAGATGGCAACACTTGTTATTGTGTAACAATTACACTAATTAGATTGTCTTCAGGTACACGGCGGCGAAACCAATCTAATTATTCCGCCGCGTACCTGAAAACAATCTAATTGGTGTAATTGTTTTTATGGGCTATGATCATATTCTTCATTCTATTGACGTGTCGACTTGTCAATAATTAACACCACTGAATTCTTGATTAATGGAAATGAACAATTAGTACTGTCACCTGAAGACACTTGCTTTAAGGCATTGATTTATTATTACTGACAAAACAATTATCTCACTAGCGTTTATAATTGAAACAAAACCCATAACCATTTTAACATGAACAGTTCCGAAAACGCACGAACATATTCGAAATTTCGAGCCACTTGTTCAACGACTGTTCGTATAAAATACTTCGTATGGCTACTCTGAGAGCCTTTACGTCTCGGGATACTACATAATATTTTATTATTGACTCCCTCACAGTAATATACAGACCATAGGCGAAGGAGCTGGGTGTCCTCGAGCAAAATTGACAACGGCATTAAATGCTAACATTTAATAAAAGCACTTGAGTATTTAATTGCTTTATTACGAGGTACGATGGTCTCTATCTTAACTAAATTGACTTCAAGAAACAAAACTAAAACGAAACCAATGAAAAAAAGAACAAAGGAAATAAGGGAAAATAAAGAACAAAAAATATACTTATACATAAAAAGTAATGTATTATATCATCAATAACATAGGGTATAGTTACACAAATAATAAAATTAAAGGAAACAAATTTATACATATTCCTTAACGCAAATATAAAAAACAAATTATACACGCCATTAAAACAAAATACTACTTAAGAAAAAAAAAATAAAGGAAAAACAGTATATTACAATTTACTACGATCGCACGCCTCACCTAGCGCTCACGACTTATCTTATTGTATAAAAATGATTACAAAATTTGGTGTCACTTTTAGGGATCATTACGATTCATTCTGGTAATATGAGATTTTTATCGTCTTACAATCAATTTGTTAAACCAAAAC
The DNA here is from genome assembly GCA_017140195.1 of Eumaeus atala. NCBI lineage: Eukaryota > Metazoa > Arthropoda > Insecta > Lepidoptera > Lycaenidae > Eumaeus > Eumaeus atala. The sequence goes on from JAFELO010000312.1 coordinate 180,950, forward strand.
TATCCGCAAACAGGAACGTATTTACTAGTCTGTATGTATGTGTCTGCTCAACTTATCTGTGTAGCGTCTCGTTCGAGCCAAGCACTTTTAATTTTAAAGAATAATTCTAACTTAAAACGAAATAAGCAACAGAATGTATGTTGATAACTCCAAATTAAAAACTAGAAACATTAACAAAGAAAACCAAAGTACCTACGTCGAGTTTCAAACAAAAGAAATGTCATTAAAATTTTGGTCAAAATAAATAAAAATACACAAAAATAAAATTATTCACAACATTATTATATGCCAAAGTTAAAAAGAAAGGACAGTGAACCGGGCAAGGCGCTCGTTTGATACAGCCTCACTGGTCCGCTCACAATTTACTATTAAGTAAACTTCGCTTGATGTGCACAATAAATTATACAATAAATAACAAATTAATTATAAATAATCATTTGTGCGAGTTGTAAGTACCGATGTCATGAAAGAAATTAAATACTTTCGTCAATTACGAGGAAACAATCTTCAAAAGAGGGAGCAAGCCGCGTATGTCTCGCTCGTCTCATCCGGTAACTAGCGTTGGGTAGAACTGGCCGAGGCCATTTAATCCGCTGGCTAACTACACTATACCTACTTAATGAACGCCGCAAGCTCCTAAATCCATTCCATATTTTATATAGAGTTAAATAAAAACAAATAGATTCCATAACTCTCACGCACGCAATAATTCCTTAACTGTTAAATACCATCCTCTTACTTATAAATATAGTTTACATATAAATTAAAATATAGAGTGTCAACTACACGTTACTTAAAAAATACTATGTACAAGGCATTTCGCTTCGTATTAACATTATTACAAAGTTTGTATTTTGTCCATAACTTTTGACACGCGACCGCGTGCCTGGCGTCACGTGGCACGCACGCACGAATGCAGGCATGCACGTACGCATGTGTGTTCAACGCATGCCCTAAACGCCTATATACCGTCATATTTTACAAGTTCTATTTATCTGACTTCAAATAGGAGGCAAATTCTACTACATTAAATGTATATACAATATTTTTACAAAAAATTACTCTCTTAGCTTTGTTTATTATTTTAATGCTTAATGTAATAATTTTTTTAAAATATTTGTCATGTAAGTCCCTTCGGTCCGTGCGTTAGTTGCCACGTGACGCCAAACCAAAATAGTCATTGCATTATCATAAACGTTCATACAAAACCTATCTGGCACTAGAATGTATATTTTCTTTACAAAATGTATATTAATATGTATTTACAATCACAACTTAAATTTGTTAAAACAACCGAGGGAGATTGGTGTTACGGATTTTTCAATGGAGTTGAGAAGAATTGTACCCGATTTCACGCGGGTATGACGCGTCGCGACGATACTCGGTGTGACGTAACGTGACGCGACGAGACACGGTGCGTTGTAACGTGACGTAACACGTGACCCAGCTACATGTGACATCTACGTCCAATGGATCATTATTGTCTTTCTCGTGCCTATTATAACATGTTCAAAATTAATCTGTTCGATTGATATGTATAAGAAAAAATCCAATAACAGTTTGCTCTAAAATTGTTCTCTAGAAGTAAATGAATTAGTGTTCAGTAAAATGAATTGTCACGGGCGTTTTAGGGATATTAATGCGAGAGTAATTCCAACTACCACATGATCCCAGTTATTTGGCCCACGCGCGTTAGTATAGCTCGCTAACGAACTGTTACCTAATATGCTCCCGACAATGAATAAATCACGAAAAAGAACGCTAAAGATATGATTATTCTATCACTTAAAATTACGGTCCGATTTGTTTCGAAAGGTCGCTTTGCGATAAAGTATGTACAATTTACACAATTTTTGGTCACAGATTTGGATAGAACGTATTTAAAAACATTATTCTCTTTGTCCATAATAAATCCAAATTATTATGCTCGTAAATATTTCTACTTTTCCTCGTTGTTCGATTCCGAACAAAACTCGAGAACACCGACATGAAACGGTAGTTTAAATACAGTATTTTATGGTTGCACTTTATGGAAGTATTAATTAAAATTAACGATAATTATGCTGAAGCCCATACAGTATATTTATATAAAAATCAATTTATTACATCATGTCGTCGCTCGTGTATGGTGGTGTACATCTCGCTACTACTTCAACGATGAATCATTATCATATTTATTGTATAATTGTCATAATGGGCATTAGAACAAAATGGTCTAAATCTAAGGTACGAATCATAAAAAAATATTAATTTAACATAAGTATAGGTAAGACAAAACATGTTTTAAACACGTAATAATTTGATTTAAGAGAGTAAATAATATAATACATACATTGTTTGCTGTATATTGTCAATGTGATATTCACAAAATTATTATTTATGTAATGTTATTTATTCAATGATAAACCGTGTTGATAAAAAAAAATTCATGCGAGACTGTAAGTGAAGGTACCAAAAATTAAGACAGTTTTGTTCCAAATACCACACAAGTAAAGGGCCATTTACACTGTCCTTTTTTTATGGATGTAATCTGATTAAGGATAGCTACAGAATTAAAACTGTAGTTCAAATTTAGATTTGCATATGCACCTACGCGCAGACGAAAGGACGTACCGCTTGACGATCTGCGTTTTACTTCAGCTGCTCGCATCACATTGTACCCAGAAAGATGGACAATTTAATTGGCCCATAACACATACACACAAAATGGATTATCAAAATCAATCAATTTCCGATTTAAAAAATCCAATACATATCACGATAATTATAAAAATTAACCCTCCTTATTTTAACTTAAATAACAACATGAAGTTTTCGATACTTTAAAAAAAATATTTGTATGATTTTGACATTCACGTCTCAGTCAGGAGTGACGGATACTATTGGATATTATTCCAGAATTAGAATACAATTCGCATTATATTTCCGTTAATATAATGTACAATATTAAAATCCTTTCGAATAAGCTTACTATAGACAATGAACTTAAAATGAAATAGAGTAAGGCGCAAATGTTGTTTTTCAATATTGTATCAGTTGCTAACAAAAATATTTCCTTTCCTTGTTTCATAAAGTCAACTGAAGAATGTTACAGGAGACTCTATTCCGGGGTTTGTAGAAGTATGGGCAGGTACGGTGCTCCTGTGTGGGGCATCGGCCCTCACCAGGACCAACAAAGCCCAACTCCACAAAGCGCAGAGGGACATAAGAGGTTACCGAACAATTTCTTGGGCGGCAGCGACTGCCCTTGCCGGCGATCCACCGTGGGAGTATGTGGCAGAGGATGTCTTCCGATTCACTGCAGAGATAAGAGACCGATGCGAGCAGCTATCGCTGGAACAACTGCAGCGCATTCGCAGACACAGGGAAGAGGCGCTAATGCGGAGGTGGGGGAGGGCCTGGAACATTCTACTAACGGCGTACGAACGACTAACGCATTGAGCCCGGTCCTAGAGCGACGGATGCGCCGCAGGCGCAAGGCCCTCACTTTCCGCATGACACAGGTGCTTACCGAGCATGGTTGCTTCTGTAAGTAGTACCTGTGTCGGATTCGCCGGAGGGAGGAGGCGCGCTGCCAAGACTGTGGTGCTCATGAGGGCTCGGCACAGCACACGCTCGAGATGTGCCCCAGGTGGGCCGCACAGCGCAGCGGTTTGGTAACACTGCTGGGAAGGACTGAACTCTCACTATCGAGCGTCATCCACTCGATGCTTGAGAATGACACGACGTGGAAGGCGATAGCCTCGTTTTGCCAGGCTGCTGTCATGTCCTTGAAAGAGGCTGCAGTGAGGGCCAGATGGGAGAATGTGGAGAATGCCCTGTCTCGCAGACGGCGAATGGGAGTGCAGTTAAGGCGATTCGCGCAAGTTACGCCGCCTCCGTAATTGGAACCAGGGGTCAGGCAGGGCACCTGACTCCATTGCACGGCCCCGACGTCGGAGAGGGCTGATGTAGGTTGTCGCATTGGTCCCCTTAGTGGAGGAGTACGGTCCCCGTATACGGGACTGGCTAGTCTCCGAGGTGCTCTGTTGCTACGCGGCACCCGCGGGGTTTCAGTGGGTATTCGGTATAGCTGCGAGGCCCCACACACCCACCGAATCCCACTCAGGACCGGACCTTAAAACATTTCCACGGGAAAAAACTGAAGAATGTAAAAGAGACGTTGATGATAGTGACCTGGAAAGGTAAAATGGATTTAGCCTTATAGGAGTACCAAAAGATTAGTCTTAACATGATTCTAAATTAAAACTGAAGTTTCTCAAAATTATGTGCCCAGTCTCGCTTGCGATAAGATTAGTGACAGAAGGCCTTCTTTCAAGGGGTTTTCCTAAATCACCGGTTGGAAAAGGTCGATACATCACTTTGTATCTAATAGATTTATAACACATATGTGTCTAGGATTTATACGCTACAAAAATACTGCCGTCACTCCCAATGTATTCTACCATCACTATCTTAAATAACAAAAATGTATTAAAAAGGCCGTCGTAATTTATTTTATAACATAGATAACACCAATGCCTGAATTAATACACACGAACACTTTAGTCAATGGCGCCTACGTGATTCAAGCTTCATCTTCCGCATGTTATGCGCCAGGCTGTGCACGTCGTGTGCCGCATGCGTGCGCGGCCGCCGCGTTCGCACACACGCGGGCGCGCCGCACGCGTGTAGCACGTGCGGCGCGCGGCGCGGCTATGTGGCATATGGTCACTCACGCTGCGCATTCTTTAGTAACGAGATGGCATGGCGCACGTACTGCACAAGGTGACGGAAGGTAGAGAACAGCGTCAGCGGCCCGCACTTGCGGTCCACGGCTATGAAGAGATCTGGAAATTACATGCGACATGTAAAAAGGAAGAAAAGGCACGATTTTTGTTATAGAGAGATGTCCAGTGTTGCCAATACGATATACTGCGTCAACATAAACAAGAATAATAAATAAGACATGCGTTAGATAGATTAAAAAACATGTAACAAGTTTCCACTTGAAAATGAATTGCATACCTTGGTTGGGCTTGAGTCGGCACAGACAGTCGGCCTGCTCCCACAGGTCGTGCGCCACGTATAGGAAGGTATAGTACTTTGTGAGCTGCAGCAGCGCGTGGTGCGCGTGCGCAGGCACCGCATGCGCCAGCGAGCAGTAGCCGGAGGAGCCGGAGCCGGAGCCCGAGCCCGAGCCTAGCGAGCCCAGCGAGCCGACTGAGGCGGGCGACGGCGTAGGGGACATTGGAGACACCGACGACACCGACGAGACGGACTCCGCGCAGGCCGGCTGAGGGGTAGAGACAAATATGAAAAAATGTCAAACATTGCAAGACGTAGGGCGATGTTATAATGAGATTGGTCTTCCATCAAAAAATATTCCCCTCCATTTATAGTGTTTACGTACGACATTTTTACTTTGGAGTATCGGTGGACAGGCCAAGGCTTCGTTCATTCAATTTTATGTGTTGCTTGTGACCATACTAAGTAAACCCATACTTCAAAGAAAAACAGAACGGTCTCCTATTATAATGTAAATAATTCTAATATCGTCTAAAAGTACCTTCTGCTGGTACTCTTGAACTATTTTGTAGTACTCTTTGACCTCGCGGTTGTACAACTTGAACATGCGCAGGTATAGCAGAGCCTGTACTCGCAAGCTGAAATGAACCAAATATCATTAGCATCTTCATAATCGATGTTGAATACATTGAAATAATGTTACATATTCTAATATCATTAATGCGAAAGTTTGTTGATCTTTAGATTTGACTGAAAAAAACTACAACCTCGAATAACCTTACATATTTCAGCTATAAATTTGCGATAGGATTGACATTCGATTGGGCTGACACATCCGGGGTACTTCTCGCTCACATGACACCGCCGTCCTAGAGATCGCGGGGTCCCTCATCCCCGACTGTGATAGCGATCTCTGTAGTGGTCTCGGCGTACCTGAGTATATCCAGCTTGCTGAATGTGGAGTGCGGGGAGTGCGGCGAGGCGCGGAACCGCTGCGGCATGGAGTGTATGCTCTTTATATACTCGATGGTCTCGCGGTAGATGGTGAAGGCGCGCTTGGTGTCCAGCTCCAGCTCCAGCACGCGCCCGGTGAGGACGAAGCACAGGACCGACTCCAGGTACAGCATGACCCGGGTGAGGGGCTCCTGCTCGCGGTCCGCCGTCGAGCGCAAGCGCTTCGCCTCCTCCAGGTAGTATCTGTATAACACAGCTTGTATCACACAATATCTCCATGTTCATTATAAAGTATTACTCGAATCTCAGCCAAAACCGAGTTAAAGTGTAATAAACCAATTTAGTACCAATAGTACCTACTATTGTAAGTTGTTTGATGGAAACATGTTAAATATTGCGCATTTGTCTGTACTAAAGGAGGCATTCGCCGTTAGTTTATGTGCTTACGCAGAGGTTAACATAACTCGGCGTAAACATACACATTTGCTATATAACTGCGAGGACACTTATACAACCAATTCTTATTTCTCATCATAACTCAGCATATTTATGGCATGTTTCATTCATTGATCGGCTAAGATTATATTAATGAGCGCCTTGTGTATACTTTATAAAATCTAGATTGTAGTAGGATCACGTTGACACTTGGAGTAGGCGTGAGCGTGTGACTAACTTGTGGTCCCGTTCCTCGTCGGATAGCGTGTCGGGCGGCAGGCGCTCGAAGTACGAGTAGTAGATGGGCGTCTGGCCCGGCGCCGCCGTCCGCTCGTGGTTCGTCGCTTGAGTCTCCACGCCCTGCGACACATTAACATAAATTTGTCAAAGAATTGGGCTTGTGACAGGCGCGAATGTCGTCAATTATTTCGTCTCATATCTCATATAATACTTTAGAAAGACGAATCTTGAAGAGTCGTTATCATCGTCAGCTGGCACTTAGATGGTGGGTCACTTTCTTGTGTGTTTAGGAGGGAGCTAACCTTGACCTACTGTAAAAGCGCCAGCTGATAGATATTCATGACAATTTTTTGTTAAAATCGATCGAACACCCATATATACATAGGCTGTTAAAGTTATTATTTTTTCTTGATTGCACCGTACTTTGGTAGTTAGTTTCACTGGTAAGTAATTACCTGGTGTTGCGGTGGGTGTGGAGAACGCACGGGCGGCGCGGGCGGCGCGCGGCGCGCCCGCAGTGCACGCTGCGTCTCTGCGCCGAGCCGCGACAGCGGCACGCTCACCATAAGTCGTGTGCGTCCACGACCCGTGCTCGCTGGAACACGACAACACACTATCAAAACCACTATCCCATTATTATTTTTATATTCAATTTTACAACCCCAATATTCAATGTATATGTTCGTCACATCGGCATCGATCGATACCGAGAAATGGCTAGAACAATACTTGCGTACTTTAAACGTCAATGTATGTAGATGTAGTCGTTGTCAAAATTTGAAAAAGTTTGTTGTGCGATTACAAAATACGAAACAATTGGCGGACCTTAAAGACAGTCAGTTATTTCGTATTATATAAACCCGGGATAATATGGAAATTGAGAGCCACGGTGGTCTACTCGTTAGCGCTTCGGATCTCCATACCATGATGTCTAAATGTTCTTTGAGGAACTGAGCTTATTGAGTAACTAAGGTCACTAAGAATGTTGACTCACTGAAGAACTAGGTAAAGCACACACAAGTACTCACTGGTGGAGAGGGAGTTTTGTACGGGACACTGTACGAAGCCGACGTCAGCCTCCGCCCGTACGTACCGCTCCGGCTCGACCCGGTCCAGTCGGTCCCGGTCAAGCGACAGCTTGTCTCCTGGCACTCGGTCAATCGACAGCCTCTCCGCCGGTAATTTCTCACTAGACCGTTCCTGTTTCTCACTCGACAAGCGTTCGTGCGATAACTTCTCACTAGATAACCGCTCATGGGATAGTTTCTCTCCCGACAGACGCTCATGGGCCATCCTATCACCCGATAAACGTTCATTCTGTTGCCCGGCGCTCAATAATCGATCGTGTGAATGTTTTTCGCTAGGCAATCTATCGAGTTTGTCTGGTATTCGATCGATCGACATCTTCTCTCCGGACAATCTATCTATTGACATCTTGTCACCCGATAGTCGATCGTTCGACTTTCTCTCCGTTCTGTCGCTATTCGAATGCCTTTCTGAGGAGCGATCACTCGATAGACGGTCCGATATTCGATCAGTTGATAATCGATCGGGAGGTAATCTTTCACTAGCCCTCACGTCCGATATTCGATCCGTACGATCGGATATTCGGTCCAAGGGTTGCTTCACTCGATCCGATAGCCTTTCGTCGTGACGACGATGGTCGGGCCTCTCTGTAGATTTTCTCTCTTGTATTCTTTCGTGAGCCATCCGTTCCGCTTCTCTCATCCGCGTGATCGTCTCCGGTTCCTGCGGTGGAGAGACTCTGGCGATGGCCTCCTCGTTGCGTCTCTCAACAGACCGTTCTCTCTGCCTCCGGTCGTAGTCGTCGGCGCCGGACTCGGGGGCCGTTGCTTCTATGATAGTCACTTGTCCCTTTCCTTTGCCACCTTTACCTTTACCTCCTTTCCCCCCTTTTCCTCCGCATTCATCTGGTTTCCTTGTTGTAAACACCTGTAAAAATATTCACATATATGTAATAAATAAAAAATATACATAATATTTAAGTCTAAAATAGCATACCCAAACTCAAAATCAAATGTATTTTATTGATTTAACTGAAACGTTTGATTCGGATAAGCTATTTTTAACAGAATAATTAGTTGTTATGGCTGTCTATTGAGTGTTTAATAATAACAAATAAGATGAAAGAGTATGCATAATTAGTCATTGCCGCTCATATATTTCTTATAGGAATGACTAATATGAAATATTTTCGTGTGAGGCAACAAAAAATATAATTTCAAATTTAAAAAATTGTCATAGTCTCAGGTAGATAGGTAGCTTACTTTATGGTGGATATCTTACTAAGAAACTAAAATTATAGGCCAAATAGGTCTCGTTAACATATTTAGTCTTCCATTTTACCTGATACAGATTTACACATTTAAGTACTAATCTGACCTTTCGGAATATGTGCGTCTTCGTCTCCTGGAAGGACGGTACTTGAGGCGGGTCAGGTTCGAGATCGCTTTCGGGTTGCGCGGGGGACATCGGGCGGGTCTTGGGTGGCCGGCCTCGCTTCTTCTTGGCGGGTTGTTCGTCCGACGTGCGCGGTTTAGGCGGTCGGCCGCGCTTGGATCCGGTGTTTTGTGATCCTCCCGGTACGGCGGTCGGTGGTGAGGTTTGTGTTCGGACCTAACGGGATGAGGTAAATATTTACATACCGACAGGTAAGGATTATTTATGTTTACTTTACACTTAAGACAGTTTAGGAACTAAGGTGGGATAACATTCATTAATAGATATAATACTTACTGGGTTCGGTCTAGAAGATTCTTCATCGCTGGACGCTACCGAAATACGATTCGGACGTCTGCGTCGCGTTTCCGGAGACGGCGACGAGGCTTCCGAATCCGACAACTCCGAAATAGGACTCTGTAAAGGTAAAGCAAATAGTGTGATTTCAATAGTCAGAAGTTTCATTTCAGAAGACATGTCCTCTGACCTCTAAGGCCACGGTACAAACCGCAGACACTATATTTCCATGCATCGCTCCAATAGCCCGCCACAGCATATCTTTTAAGTTATTAAACTCCGCTATCACTTTCACGCGTTTCCTTGGCGGAATACATCGCAAATTCTCCTCAGAATTTGCCAAACTTCGCCTCAAATTTTCCTTCAAAGTGGCGAAACAGATCCATTTCTGGTGAATGTTGTTCGCGTCCAAATTCGATATGTCCCTCAGGAAATCGACGAACAGTCGAAATATATCCTCGTCCATTTGACACTTTGTTTTAAATGTAATTTATAGAGCAACCGTTCGTTATTCGATAAATGAAATACAAGTACACAAATCGATGGCCAGTCAAGTTGTAACGCTCATATAGCCGAGCAGTGCTGAATCAGTGCCTATATACGGAGAAGTGTTTATCTCCAGCAATACGACACCTGGGAAAATGCTTGCAGTATAGTCGACGCTGTCCTATACACGTCAAGTATAATCAATACTTTTATACGTTTACATATTTCGGCTTCGAAACAAATGCACACTTCAAGTCTAGTGACCTGTTGTCGGTGCAATGCAACGACTCAGCGTTTAAGAGTTGAGGCGTTTCTTTTGTCGGTAGTATAACGTTACAGTTTCAGTCGTATTTGCGAAACATTGAAACAATTTGCCCTACAGTTCAACTCATTGAAATCATATTTTTCTTCTGTTACGTCCTGTTTAGGCGCAGGTTTAGAGGTCTGGTGTGAAGCCCACTACACGTAGGTAAAGGGCGACTACGTACTTGACTTCCTCGACGTAACAAATTATATCTTTCAACGAGCTTGGCCCACCGCTAGTTCCCACCGCTGCGCCGTCTGTGTCGCCAGGATCGACAGCGGCATCCTCAATTAGTCTTTGAAATGATCGCAGGGAGTCCCAAGAAAAAATAAAAGTCTCTTGAGATCCGCAAAAAATGTATATATATATATATATATATATCGAAGCTTGCTGTGCGCAGACCCGCGCCCCGGAAGTGACTTTCATTTGTTGTGTAATTGTGACGGCAACTCACCGGTCTCTCCTTAGCCACGACCGCAAGCACGTTATTGAGGTCCGAGTGCGTCGGGGGCGGCGGCGGAGCGAAGTTGGACAGGCTCCAGGATGAGCGCTGCGGCGCGGGCGTCGTGTGCTCCACCGCCGCGCCGCTCGACTCCGTGGACGACGACTCAGACTCCGAGTCGGAGGGGGACGACTCGCTGCCCGAGCTGGGGCTGCCACCGGAGCCGATAGGCGAGAGGATACTGGAACAAATAACATAAATTATATATTTTTGATAAAGTGCCATTGCTACTTTGCACTCTAGGCGAGTTGGGCCGCCACGACCGGGGGGGGGGGTTTACCTTCCGCTCACTAAATACTCTCGCTCTTCGTGTGGTCTCCTCGAATCGAGCTCTACTTATATATGTTTCATAATTTCAAGAAAACGGTTGCACGATTTCGGTAGAGATATGACGATCATTATGTTGAATGTAAGAAAACTATTAATTTTATGTAATTACGACGCAAGAGGCCTCCTCGCATGTTGCAAATGGCGAGACTGGTGTCGTTTTATCTTTGAGAAAACGTAGAGTAGCATAGTAACAGTAGTCATTCCAGCCTAGTAAGTAACAGTAGTCATTCCAGCCTAGTAATTAACAGTAGTCATTCCAGCCTAATAAGTAAAAGTAGTCATTCCAGCCTAGGAAGGTTTAAGGAGGAACAACGTTGACACGTCTTTAACGGCTCAGCGTTCCATTTACAATGTAAAAAGAGCAAACGAGCAGTCATAGTCCTACAAAGAAAGTCATTTTTTCCCGAAGTATTTGGTAGTTAGCATAGCTCGCTCATGTGATCCAGAAATACGTCGTCGTTGATGCCAAAAGTTTTGTCCGTCAATGGATATTATTGGATTAAGAAAAGGATACTAGTCATCTATTAGGATTAAAAGTGTCGACAAAATAATATGAGAAGCATATTTCATATAGAAATATTAAAATTTCACACCGCTTCATTACATAAATATATAACTAGGAATTATCATAAAATCAATACAATCCAAGTAAGTACATTAAAATGGGCACTGAGCGCGAAAACAATAGTGTGAAACAAAATAACAAGTCGATTTCTACCCGTGGCCTTGGAGTGTGTGTGTGCAAGTTACATAACGGCAACTACTGACTATCGCACTACAACAAAGTAGATACCTACATCTAACACAGCAAACGTAACATTTTGAACACAGTATGTACATCTATTACAGCGAGAGTAAAATTGCTCTTATATGGATACTGTTAGAGATCAGAATATACATCATCGGTGGTCGGGGTTTTTGTGTTATCAGGCAAACCAGCAATTGAATATTTCATAATTTAATCTCATAAGGAGAGGGGACCTAAGAGTAACAGAAGGTGGCGCTTTTGCGCACGGGGAAAGAGGCGAGGATGGGAACCTCACCTCATTGCACTGACCCAAAGTCGGTGGGGTTGTCCTGTAGTGCTGGGCGACCTCGTCTGTGGAGGTGGAGTTGGTCCCTTAGGTGGCTGACTGGCCGTCGAGGTGCCCTGATGGTTGTTGTTCCGGGGCACCCCACTAAAGATGGCACTCGCCGTGGTTTTTGTGGGTATTCGGCGCTATCATGTGCCGCGAGACCCACACACCACCGGACCCCACCCAGGGCCGGCGAAGGCGCGTAAAAGCGTTTCCCCGCGTCAAATAAAAAGGTAGTGCCATGTATGGTACATGAGACTACACCGTCCTATGCAACGGAATTGCCGGCACGACCGGGGAGGTATCTCTAGCTCACTTGATACGGCCGTAAAGTGACATCTACGGTGTCGCGTTTCGTATAGTTTGTGAGTAGCCTGTGGCCAAATGGGGGGAGGTGAAAAGGAGGACAACGCATCGGCATAACTATAATGTTCATGGGGGCCGGTAGGGGAGGCGCCGATTTCTCCGTTTGTCCCCCTATACTGTAAAAAAAAACATTCTTGACCTGGGCGAGAACCCACGACCTCCGGGGTACCATGCACGGCTTACCAGAGCTACCTGTTAGCACGGCGCCAGCCGGTCGTCACTTTATTTGAATAACACCTGATGGTAAGTTAAGCCTGACCTCCAAAACATAATCGGTTCTACTTGCATTACTATTCTACTCTATGCATCGCCATCCTAATCAGTACTTATCCTCACATTTATAAATGTATGCCTCTTTCGATAACCTCCACACATTCAATCCCCACTCCCAATCTTAGTCTAAGCAGACACACAACCGTTCTAATACAGTTATAACTGCATACGTTTGTATTTGTTATTCTTTCAACTAAGAACTACTGAACGGATTTGGAGGAAATTTGGAGTAGGTTGACAATCTTGAGTAACAAAAAAAATATCTATCCCGAAAATAATATGTTTGGGGAATAGATTTCACACAGTTTGTAAACAATGAAACAATATAATTTTATGAGTTACTCTTGTATAAAATGATGTACAGAGTGTGTGAGTGTAAATGATGTACTCTGTAACAAGGTCCAAGAACCCGTTTTAAGCTGTAACACGTGTAATGTTACATGCCAATAAACAATGCGAATGAACACTTGTTTATACGATACTGGCGCAAATTATAAAGAGTTACTTTGTTTGACATCAAACACTTGTGGAGTTTTATTTATAGATTCTATACTCGTTCTAAGAAGAATAGTGACAGATTAGGCTAGACTCTAGGCCCTAATACTGTTCCACCAACGTTGGTGTGGTATATCAAAAATATGCAGGTGATGGTATACGGAGATCAGGGCAGACGTTGGTAAAGTAAAAGGACTAAAGTAGCCACTAAGTACCTATTATTTTTATTGTCATCAATAATTAAATTTAAAAACCTTGTCACAATTACTTCGAAATCTGTGCGCAGCCGCACAGGTTTACATGTAATGTATCTAGGTATCGATTAAGTCACCTTTTTAAAAAGAAGGTTTATCTTAATCGGTTCACTTGTTTGGGCGCTACGATGCCACAGTAGCACACACACGTCAAATTTATGGCACCCCGTCCCTTTTGTAGGGAGTTAAAATAATTCAAAATGGTCCAAGTTACCCAGTTTGCGAGCACATAGTGTGTATACATCTTGTCATAAAGCACAAACATTTGAGTCAAATGACACGTGAACTATAGAACTAGATATTGAATCGGTCAACCGATGCAATTGCATTGAAGCCACTGGGAGTCTGTCATGACCTATTTTTACTATATTAGTTGCTTCCTGTGACATCGCGCGGAATCAAGGTCCTTTGTACTCGTAGAAATTACAAAATAAAGTATCTAGTATCTGTCTAGGTGTTTCATGAGCGCCTGACACTAAGCTTGACGTTATAACGAGATTTGCTATCAAGACCGGACACAGTCTGCGTTACTTTCAAAGTTTTGATGGATCATTAGTTAATTTAAAACTGTGCCAAGGCTGGGCCGTCTGTAACAAAAGGGACACTTTTTATGTAAAGCGAATATATTTATATACTCCGATCTCATAACCATCCATCTATCATCGATAACATTTCAATTATCAACAACACGTTGATATTATATACTATATGTTTACAATAGACTCTGCACACAGCAGCAGAGTTTGTCGTTGCTCAGTTAATTAGGTACTGATACTTATTCCAGTGCATAATAAAAATGTTAAAATATATTTTGATTGGCTCGGCGTGACATTTGCATACTGATCAGATTCCCTGCCAGATCACGACCCTGTTTAGGTATAAAATTTAGCTTACTTTAACATGCCTTATTTTTTATTATAAGCTCTTGCTTAGGTGTCTACAGCAGCCGAAACTGAAAATATTTGAATGAAAAGACTAAAGTCTTGCATTCATTAAAATAAGCAACGTGCAGTAGAGCTAAGTTGTTGTTTACAATGAATATACTTCAGTTAATCATAAATAGTAAATACACTATAATTGTGCCCCGCGATTTAGCCGCATAACGCGTCGCTGTCGCCACGCCCGTGCCGCTGTCAGTGATCTAGTTTCATATAATTTATCACGCGCAGGGCTCATCGGCACTCGTATACTCTTCATCTTCGCATGTCGTAGGACGACATCATACGCACAATCTTTCGTACCATACGAGCTCTTTTGCACTAATAGTTCATTTCATTCATTCTTGTTTAGGAAAATGGTGGTGAGCATCGTGTCTCATTGTGTCATTATCCATTTTATCTCAGTTACTATACGAGGGTGGATCTAAAAGTTCTAAGCTCGACCAAGAAAATGAAAGAAAAGTGGATCTAAGTTTATTTTTATTTTTCGACATAGTCTCCATCTAGTTCAACACACTTCTTCCACCAGACCTGCAACTTGTTTATACCCTCGAAAAAAAAAAGATTCCGGAAGGTCGGCGAAATAATCGTTTACTGACTATCACCTCATCTTTGGTCGAAAATTTCGAGCCACCCAAATGTTTTTTTAAATTAGGAAATAAATGATAATCCGTGAGGGCTAAATCCGGCGAATATCGTGGGTGGGGCAGCAATTCGTAGCCACTGTCATGGATTACAGACATTTGTTTCAACCGAAGTGTGAACACGTGCATTGTCTTGATGAAACAAAACTTTCTTACGCAACATTCCCGGCCTTTTTTCTTTTATTTCTTCCCGGAGTCTCCGTAAAAGGTTACAAGAATAACTAGAATTTATAGTTTGACCTTCTGGTAAATAATCTACAAAAATAATGCCCTTCGCATCCCAATAACAGAAGCCATGACTTTGTTAGTCGACAAAACGACCTTAGCCTTTTTCGGTGTTTTCCACTGTTTGGATTGTTGCTTTGATTCAGGAGTATGGTGGTGAATCCAGCTTTCATCCATGGTAACAAATCTAGTCAAAAATCCTCGGGATCAGTCTCAACAAGTTTCGAAACAGTCTCGCGAAATTGTGTATAGAACTCGTTTTTGTTCAGCTGAAAGCAACCTCGGGACCCAGCAGCAGAAACCTTATGGAATCCCAACTCTTCCGTTATTATGTGTTGCACCAGGCCATAACTAATGTTTGTTATCTCAGCTATCTTACCAATGGTCAAACGTCGGTCACCCAGTACGAGATCACAAATTTTATCGATGTTTTCTTTCGTGGTAGAGGATGTAGGCCTTCTACTCCTAGGATCATCTTTAATGCTCTCACGACCGCGCTTAAACTCAGCTACCCACTTCTTGACACTGGAATACGATGGAGCAGACTCCCCCAAAGTGCTCACCATATCTTGATGGATGTCTTTTGGTGATAGGCCTTTTTTATTGAGGTACTTAATGACTGCACGGTGTTCAATTTTCTCTATTATCATTGTAAATCAATATGACACATACTAACAAATGACGGTAGATTTAAAAAGATGTCATAGCTTCATGTAGGTTAGGCTACGAAGTTTTAGATCCACCCTCGTACTAAAGCGTTGTAACTTATAACTATTAGTTAAGTAATAACGTATTTCAGTATCAACTTAGCAGTGTTATTTCCATTATAAGTAATTAATCGATTGGATTTATACAGCGTTGGTTTTAAAATCTTTCACATATAAAGGCAATAGTGCCTTTGCCTATTCTAAGCGTATTTTGATGTAAAAGCGTATACACAGCTAGACTGAGAAGACAAGTGCACTTACGGTTCTAGCCTGGTGGTGGTGGCCGCCGCCTCATCGTCGCTCTCGGAGAGACCGAGGTCTTTGTTCACGTCTCTGTAAATATTAAATAGTGCATTAGCCCTACGTGTTGACAGCTGTCTGCAGTCCCCGTTCTTCACGGTATGTAAGTAAACTAACTGGGTCATATTACTAGGCCTGAGGCACCGTCGAATGGCGTCTGGATATTTCATTTTTGACCGCTTAGAGGTATGCCGCATACCCCTAGAACGTGTTCAACACTACTGGAGTTAGGTTCCGATATGATCACTTAGTTAATACGAGAGTCTTAATACCAACTCGCAGAGTGATTGCAATGCTAATTTAAGTGAAGAAGTATCGACAGTTTTGGAGCTCATGAGATGAGGCCTATGCCCAGCAATGGACGAATAACGGCACATTATGTTGATATAAAATATAACAAAGCTTAAAATAAATCACTATTTATAATAAATACCTAGAAGATAGTAGAGTGTTGGTAAGTATCTTACCTATTTGGTTGGACATTATGAAATAGTCCCCAAAACTGTGTGTGATCGATTTTCCCAAAATGTACAAAACGGGTTGTATCGGTATGTAATCTACGATGCGATTTTCACCAATGTATAGAAAGATTCCCGAGGAAGGTTTAGTTAATAATTTGTGAAGGTAGCAATCCACCCTGATGTAGCGGGGGCGGATCGCGCTAACATCAAATGTGAAAGTATCGCCATATAACGTTAGGTGTTCCTCGCGCTGGTTACATTTCCATAAGAAAACAAACCTTGGCGCTAAAAGCGCTGTAAGCTGTAATTACTCCGACTAACAACGTGGTGTGGATAACAACGTGGTGTGGAATGCAATATGTATGTTTACGTCTTTCCTTATTCCCTCTCCAATGGGCCACCGGAAACACAAACATAATAATGTGAGCAAGAGGTGCGTCCCGATTTGCACCCGTCCAAATTTAGATATAATGCAAACAACAACGCACTACTACTTACAAAAATTCACATAAATCTTTTCATAACTAGACATGTATGGCAAATAAGTTTCAAAGACGTCTAGAAAGATACAGAAATAAGAAACGAAGTTTAACTGTAGTACTCACGGGGACGGTGAACTCCTTGAGTTTGATATCCGATTGTCTAAGGCTGTAAAGAAGAGAGACAATAGTTTAGTAAAATATTAAAGATAGGTGTTTTGTGCTCACGATAGGTGTTCGCCCCGTGACGACCTAGCCCACAGTGCTGAGTGCACGGCGGGGTATCTTTGAACAATTTCGTCAAGTGGGACCAAATCCTCGATCTGACGGGATGCAGTCGGTAACGCTGCATGTATCTATCACACCTCATAATTTACGACTTCAAATCTAATACTTAACCACCGCGAATACTGATGCAATGTCTGTAAAGATGCTGCAATACGATACAGTACAAAGCGTACTCACACGTTTAGTTCTATACTTCAGTAAAAGAGTTTCATGCAGACATGTTAAGACCGACGATTACCAGCAGCATTACAGTTTGCTTCGTCAAAATTCTGGGCACTACAGCAATTCAATAGTTGAATAGTAGATTTACCAGTACCAAGAGTACTTTAAAATTGACACAGAAATGTCAACTGTGTTAAACCTTCTGAAAAGCGAGAGCATAGTCATTATATTGTCTAGCTCTATACCAGCTTGAAGCTGGTATAGAGCTAGAACGAAACATCTATAGTCTAAAGCAAGACCACGGCTGGAGCAAATAGCGGCTAGCCTATCAAAATTGATGTAATACTTCCAATATGTTCTACATTAGCGGCACGAATAAAAAGGTAATTTAATAAAAAAAAAACAGTATTCATAGCGCTAGCCAGCTAAATACCTTATATAAATAGTTCTTTACTTGGGCTCACATTAATAAGAAAAATACACTAATCCCCAACTCGCAACTAGACGTAATAAATAATAAATCTTATCTCGAGAAGAATAGGTAATAAATTAGCTTCAATATTAATTTGTAGAGCATAGTGTTATTAGAGACGTAGGAAGGGTAATGTTTGTTTAGGCGCTGAGCGGTAGTGTAAACATCGCACTGTGGGTAGCTAGTTCGGTTTTCGGTCGATACCCTGTTGACTTTGAACGTGCAAGGGCTACGACCTTTACAGTAGCGATCACGCAGAGCCAACCAAAATATTGCTAGTAAAATTGTAACCAAAGTGCACACTCTCAAACTTTATTACCAAGACGTTTGAGGTACGATAATGATTTATATGAGAACATTGTACAAAGGGTTTCTCCTCAGTGCTGCACCTACAACAGTCCTTTAGAGGTAAAACCACTGATCTACAAAAACACCAAGATAATCAGGTCAGCGTCTCAACCTGTCCGAATAATAGATGTGCAATTGTCAAATTATGTACTTTATAAATTCATGCGCGTAAGGTTGACATTACAAAAAAATATTTTTATTATGCAAAACATGTATTATATCTGTACTTTGAAAGTCAAAGGGAAAACCAAACAAAAGAAACTAAGGGCTACAGTCACTAAACCCATATATTTCCAGTATCCTTAACAGTGGAATTCGAATATACAGTCATCTGTCAAGGATTTACCCTAGTTACCATCATATATATCATTATCATTAATAAAGATACAATAATTATCATTAATCAGTGATTGATGGACTGAATTGTTTGCTCAACATGTTAGACATCATCCTCGGCCATTATCTGTCGAAACCTGGACATACGCTTCTTTGAATAAACAACTTGAGTCCAATCTCTATTGCATTCATCCATTCTGGTACAACGCATCCCAATAGAGTCTAAACATATACTTTATATTAGAACAAAAGTATATTTAATGAACGCTAAAGGCCATCTTAAACAAAATCCCTTATTCTTATAGATTTTTAAAGATCAATTTGGTACATGAAGTCATAAGGCACCCGGCGACCTGCAACCACGAGCCGCGAGCGGTGACTTACGACGCTCTCGGGTCGTCTGACGGTCTGAGCGCTGACGAGGCAACGATCTCAATTTCAACCGTACCACGTAACCCACAGTCAGTTCAACAGCACGCAAACAAATTGAATTACGTGTTAAAGTCAAAGGACCTGTTGAGCGTTGCACCCTACAGCAGCAGCTCGAATGTATGTTGTACTTTATTGAAAGTGAATAAATCCTACTCAAATATAGCTAATGCAATAGCTAATGTAAACTTAAGACATCAATATGCAATACTGATATTTACTTCATTTTCTAGTATAACAATGCAAACGAGCAGTCTACATATTACTATATCACTGTCGTATAGTACACTGTATCTATATACAGGGAAGCTCCTCGGGGACTATCGAAGAGAGATCTGCATAATTGTTACTAAGTGTTGGTCCGTTTCTTTAATGATATGAGTATAACGTACATTAAAAAACATACCATCTAACTGAGAGTCTTTCTCTTTTTCAAGTCGGTTAAATATATACAAATAACCTTATGATTGTGCGATATCTAAATGTGTTGCATTTTGTATCAGGTTTACTTAAATGTGTTGAATTAGTGCAACAAACTTTGGGACTCTCACCTCTTACGACAAAGAAGGGCAACGCCTCTGCATATCTTACAGCAATGTGGACTGTAGTGGACTGCATGTATGCGTCGTGTGCGCTGGGNNNNGGGTAGCTTGCGCCGTGCCGTCGTTTTTCTCCTATATTGAGTAACGATTGGTACAGTTGATATAAAGTCGTACGCCAAGGCTATGATGTGATCTTTATATACGTTTTACGGGGTTATTCTTGAAATTTATCTTTAAAGAAACTACAATCTTTTTCGGGATAAAAAATAATGTTCTTCCAGATAACGGATTTAGATAAAGATAGGCATTTCCATCCGAATCCGTTCAGTTCATTTACGTTCGAAATGAAGAAATATGTTTGTAATAAAAATAAATTAAATATTATAAAATATATAAATAATATAACCTCTCATTAGTATTCCTTAGAGCTCCCTATGTAAGTACCTACAGTGCGTAGTTTTAAATCATTTATTTTCCGACCTTCCGTGAACCTTCCTCAAGTGTAATCGCCAGTGCCACAATTAATAGCGAGCTGTCTACGAACTTACCAATCCTATTTTGATAAGCATTGAATACATTAGGGGCCCATGTAAATCTAATTAGGTAACGCCACTTTGTGCCGAACACGGAAACTCAATGTACTATTATAGTTGTATTAATTAAATGAGATTACAAAAATTAAATAACTAATTAGTAATACTTAAGTGAGGATTCTGTTTCTTGTAATTTCTCTGTTACACTTTGCCTAAAGACATGTTGTTAACAGAAGTTATGATTGAGGGAATGCCATGACACAACTAATCTTCATCACGCACTGACTTCTTGAATCTACTAAATATTGTTTTGTAGTTTATAACTAATAATTATTTTTCCATTAACTAAAGCAGTTGGGCAACTTGTACGTAAGTGATCATCAACGCCCACAGACATCCGCAACACCAGAGGACTCGCAGATGCGTTGTGGCCGTTGCTTTTAGAAAAAACTAGGCTCTTTTTCCAGAATTGAAGACATTAATGTTGAAAATGTTTATTGAAGACAACGGGGTTGAGAATATAAATGATTTTTGTAAATTGGGCCGACACGACCGGGAAGGTTCCTCTCGCTCACATGATACCGCCGTAAAGTGACAGCTATGTTGACGCGTTTCGTGCGGCTTATGAGTAGCCAGTGACCCATTAGGGCGATGTGGCGAAGGAGAGCAACGCATAATCGTCAAAAGGCACCGTTTTTTCGTTCGCCCCACTGTAATATGATAAAAATAATAAAAAATACCATACGATTATAATAAATAATAATATCATTAACTACGAAATTTGTTTACTTATGAGTGCCTAAGTGAATTAAAAATTCAAAGAAAATAACACAATTAAATATCTTTTTTATGTCACAGTTGCGTATAGGTGATACATGCATTGTTTATCCGAATCGGAAGTCACAAAAACCAAAACAAAGCTCTAAAGTTATTCAAATGCGTGTATTTAATGGAATAGACGTTTCTTAAAGTTTGCACCGAAGTATCTACACACTTTTTCTTAGTTATTTTGACAACAGTGTATGTGGAAACAAACGTTTTACAGGTTTTTTTTAAATAAAAACGATATAATACTAACAACGGGTTCGGAACGTTCCAACTTCCACGACTACGTCATAAAGCTGTACTCAATGACATTTTGTATGCTCTTCAACTGTGACCCGCAAATGTCTCAAAATTGTAAAAAACAACACACCTCAGAGTATTAAGCTGATGATGATCACGAGTCACATATTTCAAAAGATACAATAATTGAAAATAGAAATGGCGGCAAATAGCACGTACTTGCGACAGCTGCAGAATTAGCGTCGTGATAAATGGGTTATAAGGAAATAGCATTGTACAGAGTACACGGGTGAAATTATAGCGCGCCGACACAGGGAAGTGGGAACGCACATAATTATTTATAAGCGAGAATCAAAGTACACGCGTGCATAATAACATAGGGACAGGCTGTGGCAGTGGTGGGCTGCCACAGCCTCTCACTATAGTTGGCCCAATGAGATTTCTATAAATTAATGTTGATTCCACCCCGTTATGAGCTGCTGTGTTGGTAGACTGTGTCTCTTAATGTTAACAGCACCCAGTAGAGGCAATAACGGTGGTAGTGCTGTCAATAGATCAGCTCGGGTTACGTGGTTCGTCATCACATCATGTAACGTATCTATTAAAAACCTTCACAAAGACTAATTTAATACCACTATGACTTTTAAATTACCAACTTAAGGGCGAAAGGGAACATTGAAGACTGTTTAGTTTAAATACAATTCAATTTAACTAAATTATAGAAACCGATAAGGTATAAAGCAGGCGTGTTTGTGTGCGTGTGTGTGCGCGATCATTAGCGAGGCGCCTGAACCATTTCTGATGGTAATGAGTGGGATTTATGGTGTCGCGGCACAATGCGTCGATAAATATCCCGCGATAGGATCGCGCACCACGTGCGCAGGCGCGCAAGTGCACGCTGCCTCACTTCATTGTTTCACAATGTTGACAAATATCACTGCACCTATAAATTTTCCCGCCAGTACTAGCCACTACTACTGATAGTATTGCATTTAGAAACAATTTATTGTTGGGTTATTTGTTTTATTGATAATTAGAATTATTTTATTGAATTACATGTTTAAATTATATTCAACAGGCGAGTCTCCTACGGCACATAAATGCTCTAAATTTCTAATACGATATCTCTCCAAAATACGTCGTCCGTGTACAAAGGATTGTCTTATTCAAGGTAGGCCGAGATAAAATGTAATTGTCTGTGGGGATTTATTTACTTTTTATTACACATATTTCATACTGGGGCCCTACAGAATGTAATCAGTATAATATACTGAATGAACATACATGTACCAAAGCCGATAAGTATTGCACGTGAAAGAATAACAACATACTTGCACATTTACATAATATTATATAATATACAATAACAAGTAACCGAGGATATTTTATATTCATTAAACTATATATAATGTTGTGACGTCAGAACATAGCTGAAATGATTACATATACAGTAAACAAAGGAACTGGTTAATAATAAATACATTTCTGCACAGCTAAAGCATACAGCTTAGTATATATATCAACAAACTTTGAATGCAACTTCAATGAAAATAGGAAACCTACCGCACATGAACTCCCTACCCAGCTGCACATCTCTGCAGTCGATGAGATGCTGCAGCAGGGTCAATTGATTCAGATAACCGAAATCCGACGTCAGCAGTCCCAACATTATGGAATGTTTGTTTTCACTCACTTTCACAATACCGGTTCACTTCTGTACACACATAATCCACTTGCATCAAAGGACTTAATTTTAAAGCACATTTAAATACGAAACGTTTGTGTTGGTATGTTTTTGGCGCGAACGTCGACAGATGCGCGAGCGACGAGCGACTCCGGACGCAACTGCGTCTTCCGAAAGCTATTAAACACAGACAGGTGGTGACAAAGAACCCCTGCTTCCCCTCGATTTCGTTAACAAAACGCCCGACTAATCAATCGATTTGTTGCACAACAGTTCCATTTCTGAACTTCAGAACATCAACATAATGTTAAGAATACATTGTACACTCAGTGAACTAAACTATTATTTAAGGGTACATTTATTCTATTATTCTTGCGATTATGTTCGTTTATGTAAATTATTATTGTGTATGGATCTAGCAGAAGTATAAAGAAAAGTTTAAAAACCGTCGAAATGCTTCCGAGGTAAAATAATTTCACGTCAATTTAAATGCATATTTGCAACACAAAGACATAAACAAAAAGGTTTAATTTCGATTCCAACAAAACTATATTCATCAGCGTAAATAACAAAATGCGGGGGTTATTCAAATCGATGACTACGAGTTCGCAAGTGCACATACAGTACTCGACACGCGGAGAGCGGTGGCGCTTAAGAAGATCCAATAAGGTCTATGATGCGACGAGAGTCGACCAGGGTAGGTAGGTCGCCGAGCCCCTCGCCCGCCGCTATTATTACTCCCATCCAAACGAGGGGTTGAATCGCGGCTTGATTATTCGCAAATCAACATGTTTGCGTTCCATCGATTTTCGAGACGTCGCTGCGTATTTCAGGAAGCCCTCAGACAGAAGTCATTAATTCCACAGACGTTACGTGCACATCGATCTACTCGTCTGCGAATACGATGGAGTCGAATATGCAATGCGAATGCAACAACGATTTCAGCCGATTAACTCGAGGACATCAAAACGTATGAGTTCCACCTTACAATATTTAATAGGTTGCTTCCTTATAAATATCGTACAGAGTAGTTGTAGTAAGACGAATTGCGAGACATTGAGCACACATGTAGGTACAGTCATGTAGAGCTGAGACGAAGCGTCGGGACGTAACAACGCGCGCGAGTGTACTGACCGCACGCGCCTTTCGGACGCACGTCCTCGATGCACTATTAGGTATGCATCGCGTTGGAATAGTGGGGATTAGTCCGAAATTAATTAAAGGGGGTAAATTTGGGGGTACATACTATCGATCGCGTTTTCTACACAAGACCTGATATGGTAATTTCAAAAGGGTTTAGTTTTGAGTTTAAAATGTGGTGCACGCTTTGTACTCACTACGCGACAATACCTAAATAAAGACAAATGATACGCGCTTTAACTAAATGCAGGGTGACATACTAGAGATTATGAGTGTCGTTGTCCTTGAACGCTAGGCCAAATCCAGATCAAGGATACGTGCATTCCTTGGTAAAACACTACGGACCTAACATAACTCTACTAACATTACTCTCATAAGCTTCACACTTCACCTGTCATATGTACACAACTGCCAGTAAGGTGCATTATGCAAGAAGAATCTGCAGTTTTATCACAGATTCATAATATTTAATAACCAGTTATCAAACAACAGTCAATAGCCTAGTGACAAAGATGTAAAAAACCCATTGAAGCAGTTTACCAGTAGCGCAAGTGGCTGATAAGTCGAGATGTTTAGTAGCCTGATTGTACATTTAAAGTTCGTTCTTTGGTCTATCATTATATTTTAGTTTACTAGTATCACGACACTGAGAATTATTTCTGCCATAAAGCAATCCATTTTGTTTCGACAGTGAAATAAATAACACGTGCACTAGGAAGATAGCAAAGGACACGGCCATATTCGCTCGACGACACCACATCGGCGACTCGTCTATTTCCGTACCACTCAAGAAGTGATCGCACAAATCCAATGTTTTATCCCTCACTTGAAAGTCATGAATCATCTTAATATCTAGGAAGCGGCTATTTATGCCTCATCCGCACTCGCCCGTTTGACACAATCTGTCGATACTGGGCGCAGATGAAGTTAGGCGTAACAAAAGTTTCACATCGTTATATAAGCGTTAGGCTTTTTACGAACCTGTGCATCGGAGGCGATGCATTGTCTTGACAGCTACGCTATAATATATTGTCTTCTTTCGTATTGATGTTATCATCTGTAGTGATAGATTTATCGACTATTGACTTGCCAATCTGATTTATCCGAGAATCTATCGGCGAGGCGATTATAATGACAAAAAACAAATATTGGTGGATAATTCAACCTCTCCCTAGCCTCGTTTGCATTATAAAATCTTTTATGAGGTACCAAAATTGGAAATAAATTAAAACATACTTTACATAAAAATAATATAGAAAAATACACCTCTTGAAGTACTACGTATGGTGGATTGCTTTAGGATACAATTACGTAAGCTATTCCAATTTGTTGGTCAAACTCGATGTCTTCATCAAGCGTCCTGAATTGAATAGCGTCGTGCGCAGGTTGCCACGTGACAAATAAAGTAAATTTTTGACAAAAATATATTTGCTTATACTACACTTAGCGAAATGCTTTATGTAACAGAGGGAACTACTTTAAGAATTGACAATGTAATCGTTAGTTTAACACCAATATGGCACTTAGCGCCACATGTATTACGACCGAGGGCTATCGATTACTCAAATGTTGATGTGAAATCGATACCATATTAGAGAAGTAAATATAGAGGAGGGTTACTATATACGAGGTTAAGGAACCATCATACACTGATATACCAAATGTCTGTAATATTATATGCTTTTCTGTTGGTGTGCAACTATCTTATGCACAAAAAGAGACTTAATTGTGAGAAATATTGTCATCTGAACTTCGATCATTTTCGTTCCAGTGTTAGAGATAATTCCATAAGCTACAATTCAGACACACGAAGAATTGGTCCCAAAGTGGAGGTCAATTATTATGGTAATGATAGTAGTAGTAGATTAAATCGTTTGAGCAGATCCGTCGGCACCTGTTGAGCACCTGGTCGAGCGGTGAGATGCTCAGGCGATAACTCGTACCACGCGCCGTCTTCTTATTTGCCTTTACTTACGTTTAATAGCACATTAAGTATCATTTACTTCTGTTCGCAATCGTTAAGTCAATTATAATGACTAAGGGCATTAATATTATTTTTGTAGTAAAATTAACGTCGCGTTCAACTTTGTAACTAATTAAAAGGGTCGGAAATGAAGAAGAGTAGACAAATCCATACATATAATAAAACTACAACTAGTAACTACATATAATATATTTAGGAAAACAATATTCATTAGACAGTAATAGAAGAATTGTCTAAAAATTCTAAAAATATCCAATATGATTTTTTTTTATTTTTGCAAATCTAACTGTTTATTTTGATGCCTGTATGTGTTAATGTTAAACACACAATTCAAATTCATTTTAAAATATGAATTATCAAAAAATGCTCACTTTTATGTTATCTTAGTGTTATTTCATCAGGGCCGTAAACCATTGCAAGTATTTGTTACACAATGACGCTTAAGGATTTCGTATATCACTATCACAAATACTCATAAAATATTTTTATCTATCTTTTTTACGACTCTACCGACACTAGCTCTCGGAATAAATTGTTTTTTTTTATCTAATTTAGTAAAGAAGCATGTAACCCGAATAATCTTAGTTCATATATATCAGCCAAGAACTCTAACTTTTCAATGTTTGCGGCGTTATAAGCCTGTTGCTTTTTGCTTTAGCTACGTGATGACATACAGACATCAGATATTCGTTACAGCATTTATGCAAACAAATAAAACCATACTAAAAATCGTAACATAGTAATTTTTGCTAATCTTTCCAATGAAGTATTAGAATACCCATTTATTTCACGACTTCACTTCTACACCCCTCAACGAATATCCGATACATGAATAGTGAGTTTCTTCGTGTCGTTTATTAAATAAACACATTATATTATTACCTAAGTTTATTTTAGATAATAATTTACTACGAGTTGCGTTTTTCAATTTTCTTCTTAGTGGAGCTAGAAAAAATGAATTGCATCGAATAGTTTTACGAACGCACAAGCCCGGTCAGCGAGTATAAATATTTTTTGTCCGTTATAAGCTAGCTGCAGCGTGTCCTGATAAATATTACTAAAAGCGTCCATATTATTATCACCGTCGACTGACGAGGGTCGCTCTTCGTTTACACATGAATAAAGCGAAATCACTACTCCAAAATATTAATTTTGGAGCACATAGGCTTGTGTTATGTATTAACATAACAGAAGCTTATCCTTTAAATAGCCCGTTCTAACGTGATCAAAATATTGGCTCTTTTCTATATGTTATGTTCTCGCTTAAAATATTTTGTCGTTTAAGGGCTAACTTAGAATATAAGAAATAACAAACTTAGAAAC
Source organism: Eumaeus atala (assembly GCA_017140195.1). Classification (NCBI taxonomy): domain Eukaryota; kingdom Metazoa; phylum Arthropoda; class Insecta; order Lepidoptera; family Lycaenidae; genus Eumaeus; species Eumaeus atala. Next base: position 208,489 of record JAFELO010000312.1, read on the forward strand.
ATAAGTAAATCGAATACGAAGAAAAGCTGTAAGTAATTATTGTCTCTGTTTTGTGTACCTACCGATCTATGAACAGTTTGAAACATATACAAATAAAAATAAATGTGACTCGAGGCGGAATGTTAACAACAACTTTACGGTAATAGTTTTATAATATCGTTTAATACTCGTTATAGAGTGATTTTGTTACGATCTATGATTTCAAAGTTTAAACAATTTCAGTAGGTGTGTGCATATTATTCCACAATTTTGACAATTTATTTAAATAAAATGCATTCGTTTTTACTATTTTGTAGAAAACATAACAGTAAAAATTAATAGTAGCCACTAAAATAGCGAGTCAGCCATTTTGCTTGTCATAAGTGTAATGCAAGATCTTGTTGCGCTAACCGTTTAGTTAAGCGGCATTCAAACTGCATGTGGTTTACAGCTTAATAACACTAACAGTGATTAGTAGTTAAGTTATTGCATGTATTACTAACTGTGGAAAGTAATTCATAAAAAGGCATTTCAGAGTGCGTAGGTTCGTTGAATAATATAAAATTATAAAGTGTTGTACTTGAATAAAAAGCTTGTACAATTGAAAATCTTAATGAATAAATCATATGACGATGATAAAATCACGATGTTGAAAAAATGTGTAAGTAAAGCGTCGTCATAAAATCTACTGTCTACTCATTATCAGAGACAGAATACCTACTACAGCCTGTTACAAAGTTTTAATGAGCACAGCTAAATAAAAAATAAATAAATGTCACAAATTGCCTTAAAAAAACCAAGAACCAATAGGAGAAATAAAAGCAATTAATATTTTATGCTTCCATTACATTGTTCCTTGTAAAATCAATGATATCTCAGAGAGCATCAAATAACAATCACGTGATCAAAGCCATGTATGGATAGGTCATTGGAATTGATCGCCTCAAAATTCATTGTATTGTTTCTTACGTGTAGAGAGTATCATGGCAGACACGGGCGCACGAATCGTTCAGCACTAATTATAATAATTACATTAAACCAGCCACACGCAATCTGAAAGGGTACCGACGGTACAGCCACAAGAAACACTAATGGTTTCCTTTTAATATTCTTTCGTGTATTTCTGAAGATACAATGAAAAAAAAAACGGTGCGCTGTGCGCATGATCTTTATGACGTTACCAGGACAATGTTGCAAGGAACGCGACACTCTTGAAGCACAAACCTTCCAAACGTTGAAAATGGCAAAAGCCTTAGGTTAAAGTGCCTCAAGCCAGGTATTCGCCAATTATCCGAATATGTGGCTCTCCGAACTGTGGTCCGATTTAACCATGACAGCAGAAGAATGTGGGATTAGAAATACTTCGATCTACGTACTTACGTAAAGAATCTTCTACAGGAGACAGACCAAACAAAATAAATTATTAATCATGCTCACAGTTCAGCCGAATATAGTGTGAACCATCAGAGATAAGCGTATGCTCTTTACTTAAACACGTCAAGTTTACAACAGCTAAGAAGTCTTTTATTATATACATTTCCTAATTTTATAGATTTAATAATTTTGCGATTTATGTGGAAGACACGGGTGTGTGGAGTTAGCAGAACATTTACCATAGCAAATATAAAGAACTGATATTTATTTATATACGAAAGCTTATCAATCAAATAGAACGCTTTGAAAATATCTTTATGTTTTACTCATTAGTAACACCTATACCTAGAATAAGAATTCCATTAAGAAGTAATGCATTATGTAATGTGAAAACTTACTCATCAAAGCAATAATAAGCACCATTTAGAGCTTATAATTGCGGACAGTTCTATGGATACTTTTTGTTTCCATCACCATTATCCAGATGCCAAAAAAATAGAACAATCGCAATAGCCGGCAAGACAATAAACGTACGTCTTACGGTGAGTACGTCACATTCGCAAAACAAGCGCAATCAACTCATTCCGTTTGTTGTGCGAATGTACCGTAATGGCGCGCTCACATTTCCGGTAACTACTGACGAAGGATGGCACGATACTAAATGCTAATTTACTGTACGGCGACAGCGAATTCATTTTACCAAGTCAATTGCATACCGTCTCTATCATAAAGTCCTTCTCTCTTATATGAACGGCAACATTTATGTGGGCGTTTATTGGAAGAGGTTTATGCTCGTACAGTCATGAGAATTGATGATTAAAAAGACCAGACATTTTGCCGTGAAGAATATAGTATGTACTTAACTTAAATTATATAACATAATTTACTATTCTCAAAGCACAAGGTACGCATATTAATATCTACTTCGCATTGGATACATTTCTATACCAATATAAGTGATATTCTACAAACAATGTACACAAAACCGAAACGATTAACCTTTCAATCGTACATACACTTTTGAGTAAAATAATAAGTAATAATAAAGTGAATGCGTGATTCAATCAAAACAATATCCCAGAGGAATAAAAAAGATACATACTCGTACTATGTATTACAATTCTCGAGTCTGGAATAAAGAAATCTGAACACCGACCGAAATAAGGTTCTTAATATTCTGTTTATAGTCAAAGGAAGTGAGACAGTGGAGTGTAAAAATTTAAACCTCCTTGGTCCCGACAGAAATAACCGAAAAGAGGTGATGCGAAAGCTTTAAAAGGAAAAAATCTCGACACGGATGCTGAAACTGTGGCACCAACTCTCAACCGCCGCGCCGTGTACTTGCGAGGATTTTTTAAACTTATTGTTTACGAAACCATACTTAATCGACTGTAAGGAAATTTCAAGTTTTACTTGCATATCATGAATGTAAAATTATTTATTAGAATACTTATTATGTTATATTCCTAATTTTTTCCTACCATAACGGAAAACTGGACTCATTTTATAACAATAAACTGTTAAAATTATTTAGATAAATAATCAGAAGCACGTAATTAAATTAGTCGATCAACATACTATTAGGCTCTGGAATTTGTTGGAAGTTGTCAATTTTTTTTACAAAATAATGTTATGTCTGATCCACTTAAATAAAATAGTCTAGATGTGCATGTGTAACAAATGCAATATCGAGTTAGTCACTTTTTGATATTTCTCACAATTTTCAATGATCACAATAGTAATATTTTTGAATATATTTTCTCCAATATTACATATCCATTAACACATCATAGTCTAAAATTAAGTTATAGGAACTATCTTTGTACATAATAGAGATTAGAGACCTCAAAATACTTATCTGTAGTGGAGCACAAACCGAGGACTCTTTAGTATATTCATTATGAAAGCCTCAGTAATAATTGAGCCAATCACTAATTCGCATTTTATTGTTATTAACTTTATTCTTTCTTTATTTCGTCGACGCGAGTGTTCTAAACAACAGGACAAGAAAGCAGTTATTACAAAGTTCAGTATTCATGGTAGATATCACACATACAACCAAGACACTTTGCCTTTGCAATCTGATCTTACTACGACTACCACATAGAAGTGTTTTTCCTGTGTTTCTAAAAGGGGACTTACGGTACTTACGGTGTACTTTGTTTGCGCCAACGAACAGGGGGCACTATGTCCTTGTTGAGGAAATCGTCTTTCATATTGGGGCCTAGAGAGGTTAAACAAAGCGAAGCTTGATGGAATTGCTACAGATATTAACATACGACTGCAGCTCTGAATTAAGATGGATATTTCCGTAGTATCCCAGCGAGTAATCCAATCTGCCATATTGCATCATAGTCTATGGTTCATAATAAAAGCCTGTAACATTAGGATTAGAGTAAACAATATATCCACATCAAGAGCATTATAGTTTGCATTTCTACAAAGGACCCACTAACGCGAACGTAAAGTATTTAGATAAGAATAAAGTGTAGTGTCGCTTCTCGGAATTGTTATGGAAATATTTTAACGAAAGCAATTATTTTAAAATGGTTACGTACTTCTTAGTACACAAACACAAAGTACTGAGAAAGTCTAGATGCGAGATAGCATTCGTGCCGGCGTGCGTGACGCCGCTCCTCGCTCTTCCTCACCTCTCTTAAATCCTCCTCACCACTCCTCGCTACTCCTCGCTCCCGCTGATAGTTTACCGCTGAGTGGTCATTAGTCATTACGACGGAGAATGTCGACGCTATTCGTGTTGTGTGTGGTGCATTCAAACGTTTTATATTCCGTTCTTATGTATAATTGTAACATTACCTTTGTTTTTACTTTACATAACCACTAACTAATTATTAGTATCACTTTCTTGTATCAAACCTTCTAGCAAATTGCCCAAAATGAAGGTAGCAACGCCATTAGAGCACGAATTGTAATAGCAAATCATTTGATTTCCTAAAGCAAAAGCTATACAGTTCGCTAATACTACACGTAGCAAATACGTATTTTTATTTGAATAAAACAATAAAAAGTCGTGTAGGCCTACACATATCCTATCCTTAAGAGAATTATGTAGAGCTTTTCGTTTAAGGTTCCAAACCATTTTCGACATATTATCATTCTTATTAACTACTATCTCTACAGACGTGGTCCTGTAATACTTGCAGAATTTGCTGTCATGGTAACATGTAATGTTATGTGGCCAATCTTTCAAACTCGCTGTCTTACTCTGCATTACTCCGCAATATTGAACATTTTCCAACCCATTTTTAATGACTTTCAATATTCCAATAAATTCGTCCATACAAATCTTGGCCACACAAAAACAAAGCAAAAATAAAATACGTATCAGATTGAGCACAGTTGTTAGGCGGTTATGTGCTTACATACACTTGGGAGGTTTAAATTTTGTTTATATAAGAAGATATTTATATAAAACGTAAGTAAAATAACTAATTCATATCAGCTTCGCTTAAAGATCCCTCAACAATAACTAATTCAAGTTTATTTCACAAAAAAAATAAAAACATCGCAATCATTTTAATCGAATAACCCCAATCGTCGAGTGCCAGAGCATAGTAAGAAGGAACAAGGATTCTCCGATTAAATAGAACACGTACTGCAGTCATTTAACGAGCCTCGATTGGCGACGTGAAGTGACGTCCACAGTAGACGGAGCGACATTACTGATGCAGCACACGAGCGAGCCGCGCTCGTGGCATATATGGCATAAGCCCATATTTACATAGCATATATGTCCTCGTGCTATTGAGCGTTTCGTATGTCGGCTCTCGTCCGGACTCGGGCTGGCGGGGAGTGTGACATAATACAAAACGTAACATGTGTATCGTAGCATTGTATGAAAGTATATCCATAAATAATCTAATGACAATGGTATTGCAACGTCACATTATAGTAATGCCATACGAACTAGAAAATAACATATATAACATGTCAAAACATTTGCTTAGTTGTAAACTCATTCATTTAAATTTCCATGCCCAGTAGTAAGATAAATAGTCAAATAAGGGATGTAAAGGGCCCCAAGCCTAAAAAGATTTTTAAAAGACGGATACTGCATTTGCATATTGTTGTAATAATAACATACAACTCCTCCTCAAATGAAATCTTATAATGCCTGCAAAATGTTGATTTCAATAAGAACTAGGTCGATAACAATCCTAAGGTTCAAATTCCTACCACCGGGCGTCCGGTAATATATTAAACGTCCTTTGTTTTGCACCATAGGATATGTAAATTGAAAAGTAATGTATATTTCTCAAGAACAGCGCCGCCTGGTGAGATGGAAACAAAATGTTCGGCCAACACCGGTGTCGGACGCCAAGATTTATTTGCACAAGCGCAAAATAAACAGGTCTGTAATATCGATACACCTCGAGGATATTGACGACGCGTCTACACCTATAAAATCCAAACCCCGACGTGTTCTATATCGATCTAATACACGCGAGGATCGAGATATATCTGTGTCATCATCGTCATTGCGTAGGATTAGCCGTTAATGTACATACTTCTATATATTTCTTCAAATGAAGTATGTGTAACACTTCACATGTTTGTAAAAATTAGTTATTACTAGTTACTCCTACGCGGAGTATTACAATACACATAATTTGTAAAAATTAAACAAAGTATAAATCGTTAATTTGTTCCTTTTATGTAATTATTTTTTTTTAAATGCGCTAAATGGATAGAATATAAAAGAGCAAGATTTAAAACTTTTTACACGTACTTAACACAAGGAAAACAGCCTACTTTCTTAAAGTTGAAGCGTACTGGTAATCGCTTATAATTAGTTAACTACCCGTTCTTTTGCTTCACCATCTACATGCGTACAGTGTACATACATTTGCTTCCTCCATATACTACAAGCCTAAATTGCCTCTTTATTCGCCTCGTATTGACCTAACACCCTCTCTAACCGTAGCGATTATACAAAACAAAACAAATGATAATGCTATGGAGCTACAGATGTGTGTTGCTCTATATCATTATCTATAACCTATAGAGCTTTTATCATATCGGAACGCGTCAATCTCTATTAGTTATTGGAAATATGCAGTATAGTTATCTATTAACTATGATATTTGACTACGATCGGCGATTGAGAGATAGTTAAAAATTATTAAAATTTTTAAGATATACAAATTACTTTCATGATTTTCAAATATAAACTATAGTATCATATTAATCTTTAGCGGGCCGAACCACATTCATTGCAATGCATTTACGCGATGCTATTGACCCTGGGTGGGATCCGAATTCCGATAGGATGTCTGGCGCTGGGACTCGCAGCTGTAGCCGGTCCCCTCTAAAGCCTCGCGAGTTCAGCAGCAGCCACACCTTAGGGTACTTGTGTAATGTAGTTGAGAACGCAAGTGTGTGACATAGGTTACAAACAAACCACGAATCGGGTCAATGAGTTTTATAGAAACACTTGTCATCACTAAGCGATGATATAAAAACAAGGAACAAGATGAATGTACAAGAGAATGGTAAATTTGTGCCGAATGATCGGATCTGTGTGCCGGTGTAGGCTGGCGACGCCGCACCCACACTTTGTTGTCAACAGAAAATGCGCAGTAAACGACGACCCTCAGCATTCGGCTCACTTTCAGCCCTTTATAATTTAATTGACGCGGAGTTACGTCGTAAATATTGAGATGATCTTAAAAGCTTGTCAGTTAATATGCACTTAAGCCATTTTTATTTTAATTTTTCAGTAAATGACTGCGATAGGAAAAGTGTTAGAGACGGCTTTCGAACGACATCAGCATCCTTGTCACCAGTCCAACACTGTCTACATTGACATGGTTGAAGATGAAATTATCTACGTGAAAATTCCGTTAGTAAGTAGGATGTGTAGAGGCATCGGTGGTCATTAGGGGATCCGAAGTCCCAAGTGACCGTTTAACAATTGTATAAAAAATCTAACACCAAAGAATTAAGTCCTGAATAACATCTGTGAGGCTTAAGTTTTTATGTTTATATTTGTTATGTCTGATCTTACAGTTACGAGCACACACTTGGAACCTTCATTTTTTTAAGTACACCAGAAAATCACTTCTAGTAAAATTATATACTAGAAAAAAATTGTTTAAAGATCGACTGATTATCATAACACAGCAAGTAATCGTGTAAGCGGCAAAGTAAATTGAAACGATCATTTCTCGCATACGCTTATTTAATTAAACCCCCAGCCGTCTGATATACGTCGCAACCCGCCTAATCAAATTCATATTGAATAGTTAACCAATAAACTGGAACGTCAATATACAAGGGCGGTTGTAGTGTACTAGTAGTAAACTACGGCACAGATGTATAACGATCTACGTCACGTACTACGTCGGGGGTGTGGGGGGACCCCTCCCCACTGCCCACGCCTCGTCACGGTAAGCGTAGACCGATAGATGGCGCTACAAGATTAAATTGCCACTTTGAAATACGTTCTCCAATTTGATACGACTCCATCCAAGTTTGGTATTATACAGGACTTATTTGGTGACAAATATTGGGTATTAATATTGTGCTGGCGGCTGGAGCATCGTTGGCGTATAAAGCGATGTTTCATCTTGCTAATGTATTTGTAGCGAGGGGGGGACGGGGGCTGCACTCGCTCAACGGTGTGACTATTTACTGACAAAACAAATGACAGAGATTAAGTGTTTACACTGTAATACACAATCAATATGCGTGTTTGTTTGTATGCCAACTAGGGTTGCCACCCGTACTTATAATTAGTAGTAACTGTATGATCTACGACACCAATAGTAGTAGTAAATCAAATATTTGGCCGCCTTACATTTTGATTCCAAAGAGCATCAAAAGTACATTTTTACGGTGAAATAAATAAATGTTCCTTGTTATACCGTGTACTTTATTTGTATCCTGACAAAATGAAAAAAAAAACGTTATTTGTTAATGGCACGGCACTGCACGTATGATGGATAAGAGATTCAACATACACACTATCATTTAAACGACAACTTTCTGCTGTTACATTAAACGCGGCGTGAGTAGATTAATTATTCACTTTAGAGGGTATGCCCGGATTGAAATCATTCTTTTGTATCATACAAACATTTACCAAGAGAAGTATTATTTTTCTTTCAAATTGTGCGAAGAATACAAAACATACATTCAGTATGAAGCAATATTAGAAATAGTATGTGACGAAGAAAAAAAAAACGAACAAGAGTAATATTATAAACAAATAAGTCGTAATTCACGCATAAAACTAAACATTGTATTACGTATACTTAAGAGATATCATGTTAAAATAAGTTAGCACCGTGGGAACAGCTTTTCTTCTTAGACGTGGAATGGATGCCTCAATTTCCCGGCGTAGCTGCGAGCTGGGCAAAAGAAGCAAATCGCTGCGCTTAGGAATTCCATTTTATTTAACTTCTCAATTCCCAACGACTCGACAACTATCTGCAACAGCTATAATATATTTACTTGTCGATTAAAGCTGTTCACTTTTATTCTTTTCAATAAATGCAATACAAAAGCGGCGTGTATTAGCATATGAGACAATACATTCATATTGGGGTCATTATGGATATGCCTATCTTATTATATAAACATCCTAATCAAAACATATTATAAAACAAAGTCCCTAAAACAGTCTGGCTGTACGTGATCGATTTTCTCGAAATCCACTAAACGGCCCATTGGTGGGGAGGAGGAAAGGAGGACAACGTATTTGCATAATTATTGTGCGGATGTTAATGAGCAATTGCAGTTATTAATAGGTACAAAAACGGATCCTCATGTGGGTTTCACCAAAGTATAAAATTAATCCCGAGGAAATTTTTCGTGTAAACTTTGTTACGGTACTGCCGTCCGAGCCCAGTTATTCACGTACTAGCTAGTATATCATCATGTCAACTAGCTTGTCTAAACTTGATTCTAAGCTTTCACAGAAATGCTTCATATTAACTACTTCTATTGTAACCTGTGAAACCGAAATATGTAGCTTATTTAGTACTTAAGTTCCAACAAGCTAACCGGGACTTCAACAGCAACCTGTGAAACCCAAGCCTGTCAGTAACGATGCGGAAAAAAAAGCATGAATATGAATGAAACTTTAAATAAACGCAGCCACAGCGCGCCATTGAACCTGGAACACACACACTGGAACGTTTGCATTAATTAAAACTTTACCAAGACGGTAAGTTCGTTCTTAATAACACTTGTAACGGAAGGAATTGACGAGACAATAACGAAACGACGGACTGTCCCAAGTGCGAGGCAGGACCCTCTCGAGCCCGGGACTGCTGGGACATCAAACAACCCATGTAAATATTATTCATTTAACAAAAGTTTAATTAATCTTCTGAGTGTTTCAGGTAAGAATACGGAATTCGATTAACATTCCACTTTGCATATTGAATATTTGTTGCCCTCATCAAACTCTATATTATTATACTATATAAGAATATTCAATGTGTATTGTTCAATATGATGTAGACTACCGCTGCGCCGCAGGCTCCAGTTATTAGCCCGTATAAACAAAATGACAGACAGACAGAAGCATTAACACTGCGCAAGATATTAGCTAATTATTTTAGTCAATTACAGGCGTGTTGCACTTTATTTATTATATTAAAATAAAATAGATTGGCTCATCAAGGTTACGTTCAAGGATTGTGAAACTATTATTGTGAGTACCGCAAGTTAACAGTGTAAATATTTTCACGGTATATAATCATACCGAAATACGATTAATTATTGACCCACTACGATTATGAAATTGGTGATGAGAATTTTCACTCAAAGGACGTTAAGCGGCACTTGTCCATCCAAACGAAACATACAAATCTACACGAGCACCTGACGGGCTTTGAAACTTGTCGACGCGTTTAATAACCGCAGATTGGACGCCAGCCCGATCGGTAAATCCTTTAAAGCCATAGTTAATACTAAATTTTAAGCTACGCTACAAAGTATCCTTTATAAAAGACTTTGTACCCCATTTTCGTAAGTTCATTTGACAACTTTCTTAATCACGCCGTTTAATGATGTCACTGACATCAGCCCGTGTCGGTCCAGTGCTGAACGGACTATTACCGACTGACAAGACAGCCTTTCCATTCATCGAATCCAGACCATATTTTCTCGGCTATCATAGTTTCTGTATTTCCTATAAATATATTTTTACGGTTGTGACCTTTTTTTTTAACTTATTCCAAGGAAGTAAGGAAAGGATTGTAATAGAAACTCGCTACTTTTCCAGCAGTGCTGCGCAGTTTTTCCTGCCCTCTTATTTTTTTCTTTCTTTTTTTACCTGCTATTGGTTGGCGGCGCTTGTCCAGCCTCAACAGTTCGAGTGACTAGGGACTTTTGTGTCTTCAGGTTTAGGGAGACGATAGAGGGCCAGACCCTCTATCGTCTCCCTAATCGCTTTCTTTTCCCGCAGATTCCTGCCCTCGCAACACGTCCATTTGTATAGTTAAAATTGTAGAATTAGTTTTACTACGCGGCATTTAAAGGTTACCCACAAAAATGTATTTATTAGCCTGTACACTTTTTGGTCAGTCTCATAGATCACCAAGTTTAGACAACCAAACAAACTTTTCAGCTTCATCGTATTATTAGTATATACAGATTTTTTTAGAGCATATACAAACATATATATATATTTGTATAGTAAATTTGAGGGGCAAAACGAGAAATCGCTACAATTAAATTGCTACCGTCGCCCATGCACATTCGCATAATTCCTATGCCGACGCGTTGCCCTCCCATCAATCATACCCCCAATGGGCCACAAACCGCAAGAATAGCGACACTGAAGATATCCCTTTACGGCTTTACGGGGGTACTGTTACGACCTCTTAATAGATAAAAAGAGATGAATGTAATAAAAACACTGCTCCAATTAATTATTTTAAGTAAACTGGGGCGCAAATTAAAATAAATAAAATGCCGCCTAATCTACAGCAAGGAAGGCCATTTCCAATAAAATGAAAAGTCCAATTTAAGTTCGCGGTAGACATTTAAGATTCGCAAATTTCTTTGCGTATCTTAAACATAGAGAATATCTCATCATCCCCAAGTGCTTTATTAAATGAACCAACTTTTGAGGGACTTCGGAATTTTTAATATTAATCTTCTATTCTGTGCTTATCTTTTCACTTTGTCGATGGCTCAACACTAATAATGTATTGAATTATTTAGCTAAGGGTTTTGTAAGTTGTTGTACCAGTTAGATAACTGGTCAAAAGATTTTGAGAAACCAATCGGTGTTACAAAATGGCTACCTACGTCCATTAACATTCGCATATGCAGATGTGTTGCTCTACTTTACCACGTCCTCCCACACACAGCCACAGGCCACAGGCCACAGGATACACCCAAACCGCACGAATCGCGAAAGCATAGCTATCACTTTTAGAACAACTTGATTACGGCTGCATCGGATCTGTCTGAACGGGGATGTAGCTCACTGGCATATGTGACGGCATCGCGTTTCATGATGTTTTTTAAAGCCTGGCTGGAGGAGTTGGAGAGAACAAAACATTTCCTACGGTTGAATATCAACAAACACAACTTGAAATTTATCATAGAATAAGGCAATTGTGTACTATTCACACAAATTGTTATTAAATTATTAGCGTATATGTGTGCTTATCTATGGAAGCTAATCGACTACCTGCGATAACAAGGTCCCGATCATAGTCCGCTCTCCCTGCACACTTCTCCATCATCGGCTAATTTATTTATTTCCGTTTGCGAAGTTAATTCAGGCGAACGGCGTGCACAGAGCAGGACCTAATAGTTTTATGTGTCGCCGAGCGCTACCGTCACGAGCCGTCACCGTTACGAGCGTCACAAACAGGTATAAAACGCCGTTTGTACGTCATCCAATCCGATTGCGAAAAGTCAACGACTTCGTTTTGTGTACAAACGAGAAGCTCATTCCCAATGGTTTTTTGCTGTCTGTGTTTTGATTCGTTCTTTGTTACTTTTAACAACTATTGTGATTTTAATAAATACTAGCAGTCCGTACCGTGCCAAACCGCGCACCGATATTTCACAAAGTATGGC
>JAFELO010000312.1:221015-235317 GCA_017140195.1 Eumaeus atala
AAAAAAAACTTTAAATAGAAATGAGACTAATTCTTGCCCCTTTGCAATTTTTATGGTTTTTATAACAAAATGTCGAATCCATTCCTAATTGTATGCAGTACTATATATGTTTTCCTCATGAAGCACCTATGTGCAGTGCATAGGTACAATTAGAACAGGCTAATGATTGTTAAGACCGTAAAATATTCCAAGCCTTAGTCATATCCTATCTAACCCGATGTAAACGCGTTAACGCTATGGGTGGCATCTCAGACATTGTTTCCAAGAGGTTCAGCGTATTTTTTTCCTTCTATAAATAAATCACATGCAGCCAAATTACCCGAATTCATAAACAACTTCAAACTTTAGAGCACGTAAAACTTGGTGTAAGCTCTGCAATAATGAGATCTTAATACATTAATTATTAATGCTGAGTGTAGACTCGTGCGTTAGTTACTCCTAGCCAGTTTCGTTGATTAATTTTTAAAATTTATTTATTTATTTAATAATTTATGCAAACAAAACAAAACACATTTTAAATTTACAGATAAGATAAATCTATTACTTAGGATGTAATTTAGCAAAAATTTCTAATTCACAAAATGAACTGTCATTGACTTTCCTGCTTGCTACATATCACATCATCTTATTTTCCCGACGGTAGAATATTATTAATCATATATACTAATCTATACTAATAATATAAAGCGAAAGAGTTTGTTTGATCGTGCTAATTTTAGGATCTACATTTCGAGTAGAAAAATATATTTTTGTGTTGAATAGTCCATCTATCGAGGAAGGTTATAGGCTATATACCCTAACGCTACGACTAATAGAACCGGAGTTACGCATGTGAAACCGTGGAGTGATGCTGGTACAACATGCATATTGTCAAAACACGAACAAAGCACAACATTTAATCTTTTACTTTAGAACCACCACGAATAGCTTACATAATAAGTGCAATCGATTGTGCCATTCGTAATGTTGATGAACAGAATCTAATTGGTTTTTCACACAACATGTAATTGAAATGGCAAACAATTTCAAGCGTTCCGCTTGAAATTGCTGCGAATTGACTCAGATTAAATTCATTGCTTTTTTTATTAATAACGTCAACAAAAAAAAAGTAAATTCACGACGTTAGTTAACAGGGAATTTTAGTCGTCGCGGAAAAATTCCATTGAACTCACTCGCTTAGCTACAGTACCGCACTAAGTGGAGGTTAGGTCGTATAAGTATGCATGGTATTTTGGGTTTTATTGCGAAGGTAAACTAGTTGTTTTGGCATGCGACATTTCACGTTCGGTCGCGTGGAGGTTGTCGCCGGGTGTACGGTGAAGGCAGGTTATATTCATTATTATTCAGTTAGCAGTGCAAATATTTCGCGGGTACGTTTGTTTTATGAGTTTATCGCACACCGCGACGCGCCGTCAGATTGCGCCGGCCGCGTTGTTTTGTTTTTGCGTCGGCGATTTATTTATTCTGGCCGACAGGTGGAGCGAGCGATCTGTGCGCGCGATACGTGTAAAATACCCATAATAATTTATTTCAGCTTTCATTAGGTCGCGTTTGATCGCGATGTTTGTTTTTTTTGGACACGCCCGGTTCAATTAAGTGGTAATTATATTTATTTTTTACTAAGTTGCTAGTTAATTGATATGACAGTGAACAGTTCTGCATGTACCTGATGTCGATCATCAGCGTTACTATATTATTAACTGACCGCGTCAGAGTAATGAGCGTATGTATGTATATGTTAATGTTCGCTACTACTACCTGAACGGTTTGGTGGACGTATTCGTTAGGTCCGTCCTGATCACGTAATACTGGGTGCATAACAGTCATTTGAACTTAGGTTATTAACATTAGTTACAAGAATGTTAATAGGTCTCTATTAACACTATTTCCTGGCTGGCCTATTGCTTTGCAACTGTACGTATATATTTAGCCTGTACCGGAACACAGGAGCCGCATATTGATGTCATCAGTGTGTGTTGATTAATATTTTTCCGCCGTAACATTACGTTTATTAAGCTTAAATGCACGAATGCTTCAGATATACACGCCCGAGGGGCTGAAGAAAAAGTGAAAAGGCCCATTTATCCAGCGTGCAACTAATTGGCCCACGGGCCAAGCTCGGCGGCTGAAAAACTGGCCGCCAAAGAGTTAACTTCATATGAGCCGCCGCGCTTAAAAGAAACACGGGAATTTGTAGCAATTCCCACGGAGATGATATTCGTTTTTGAAGCTTTGGTGTCTAGCGTTATATTGCTAGGGCTTGTCGTTTGAATTAGAGCCATGATTGTGTTAACTAACACTTAGCTACTACTAGATAAATACGTGAAACCTACGTCCTACCTGTTATTACATTATCATGATAAGTTCATGGTACAGGTATGTCGCATCATCTATACCAATACTATAAATGCAGTGTGGGTCTAGCAATTTCAAGTACTAATAGTAGTAGTGGACCTCATTAAGAACAAAATTGTATGTTAATCTCATTATAAGCCCTGTTGCTGCACTTCATTGTAGGCGGCCGAGGGCACCCGCGGGGTTTTAGGGGGTACTCGGTTCGTCCGCGAATCGGCAGCAACCAGGACCGGTGCAGTACGTAAATTCATTTCCCCGCGAACAAAACACACAGGGTATTAGCACCTTCAGTCCGGGATAACAGTGGATCGATAAAGACTAATAATGGACTTTAAGAAGCTCTTGTTTGTGACAAGGTTGTTCATTATTGAAAAGTACAAGCGGTTATGGGAACGGGAACCTACTGGATGCATGGGGCTGGTGAGCCTGACCTGTGGCGCTCTATGTGTGAAGTCTGCGTCCAACAGTGGACATCGTCAGGCTGGTGATGATAATGTTACCAATAGAATGATAAATACAACGCAAATACTATAAACCTTATTGTTCATCGTTCTCATATAAATCAAAGCTCTATGACTACAAACTTCTAAAACGCCAATAAATCATAAACGCAGCCGCATGTATCCCTCATTTACTTAAAAGGTATTACAGTGTTCGAGAAATCGTTTGCATTACTTACCGGACTTTGTGGGTGCTGATTTGAGATCGCTGTTGGCTAGGCGAGGATTCTCTTGTACCTGGGAAAATGTGCACCGGTGTAATAACAAACAAACATCTCACAGAATAATTAAATTAGCATACTTATTGGTTTCTTCGCCGGGACGCGCGTCTACTGATAGGAATCGATGTAATTTATTACAAATTAATAGAAACAGTGACCTATCATCTGGGTCAAAGCTTTCAAGAAGGAAAACGAAAACATGGAGAAAGTACTGAGATTCCTTTCACGATTCAACCCCTAAAATGGGGAAATTGGGGGTGAAGTATATATGTAGTATGGAATTTTACCATCTTACGCGGGTGAAACCGCGAGAAACCACTAGATTTTAATAAAACAAAACAATCAAAAATTGTGTTGTGTCAGATCGGACACGCGACTGGAGCTTACTCCTTCAGAACGAACACTGGTGTAGCGTAGATGTAGCGAACACCACTGTTCGAAGCTGCTTTACATGATTGTACTCGTAATATTTTGAAGTAATACTTATTTACAGACGCTTGACTTGGGGAGTAAGCTGGCGGGAAACGAGTGCAACGGAAGTTGAGAGGTAGATACAAGTTACCGAAGTTAGAAGGAGGGAGAGTTACGTTTCATATAATAGGTATGAGAGAGACAGAGGTGCCAACATATATTTTCTTTTGTCTTCCTATCATAGCCAGTGCCAGTGATCTAAAGCACACTCGTATTTTTTAATACGGCGCGCCTTCAATACTTTTAAAGACTAAACTCTAATAATAGATGAGAAAAACAGTTCCAGTAGTAAAATGCAATTTGACCACAATTTCATACATTACATTTCCAACCGAATCTCGATATAGATCAAGACTACACGTCTAACTGGGACTTTAGGGACTCGGGGAACCAGATGCCAGTCCCAACTGGATATTATTTACATGATCTATTACGGACCACAGAGCAGGTGATCTTATCGTATTTTACCTACAACAACTTCATCGCGAGGGTGTAGGGTACACTCTCTATGTCCTCTTACTTTCAGGATAAGAAGTAAGTTTACGTTCAAACATTTAAATCTTCATTAAATCTCTTCTCTTCCTCTCTCTCTCTCTCTCTCTCCCTCTGTATCTAGAAAATTTTTGTAATGGCCTAGGGTAGAGACACAGTTGTCCATGTTTTCGCCAGTCCGTCGAACTACTTTGGCAATTGCAAGGGCAACGCCGTCAGTCAGTTCTTCCGAAAAAGAAAAAATACATATAAAGTGGCTCAAGTCAAAAACGAACGATCCTTGTCGAATAACAAGGATCGTTCGTTTTTCAAAAGAGACATTTTCACTATAGACAGGTATAATTATACAGTTGTTATTATAGAACTCTCAGATGATGTTACCACGTATACTTGCGTCACACGCGTCACCGCGTCACGGCCGTCGACCGGCAGACAACACAACCGACTCACCTTGTTGGTATAATGGTTAAAGACGAATTTGTTGTCCAGCTCTTTCCTCGGCGTCGCGGCTATCCCCGACACCGGTGTTGGTAACGACTTCATTTCCTATGGAACAAAATAAACATTAGAAATATTTTTAAATACAATTAGGCGACAAACGGTTAGCCGGTTTTTGAGGGAAAACTACAATTGGATCAGCGCAGCGCTATTAGACCAGTCAAAAATCTTCCATTTTCACAATAAATTTAAATGAGAGATTTATCTCAATGCTTCTAACAAGCAAGCAACTGACTCACTGAGATAGTTGCCAACTGAAAGACACGCCATGATTTACATCCCATAACTATATAAATAGGTACCGGTCACATTACATCTTTAACCTAAACCAAGCTCTTGAAAATTGCTTTCTGATTTAAAAAACGATTAATTAATGCTCCACTTTTTATTTGCAAGATCACACATGAGTGCACTTAACCGCGACCGCGAACGTGCGTCGCGCCTGCGGTACCGCCGCACCGCGACAGTCGACGCGCGACAAATAATTAGAGCTAACAAATGTCTTGATTGGACCTCGTTATGAGCACTATGCATATTTTCAGATTATCTTAATCCTATAAATACGGTATAACAGGATTAATGTGTCAACTCCAACACGTAAACTCTTAACTACCACATAACTGTTTCACTTGGATTACGTCTAACCGGAGTCTGTAAAACCGAAATTTGCAGAACCTATTAAACCGGCCTCTAAATTTACCCAAAAAAATGCTTTCCGAAACAATAACTAGGAGAATCGAACTATATCGAGTGCCCAGATTCCTGGAGATTCAATATATTATGCTACGCTTTCAGACGAGCAAGCGTGCACCTTGGCATAACCGTCAAGATCTCTTTTAAGCTCAAGATTCCTCACGATGTTCGCTTCTTAATGAGCAACAAGTGATGAACGTAGCCAGTACAACGAACCAAATGTACAGCGTGATTTGTAAGAGATTGTATATTATTTAGGACACGGTAGGTAATGGTACTGTGTAAAATAAAACGTATTTACGTTTAATTGTATTTATATTGGTTATGTACATTGTGAACTTCACCGAATTGTATACTTAGTCTGGCCATAAATACTGTTACAATTAAAAATAAAAAAATATTACATTTGAAATCTGTAATTTTTTCTCTTAGGAAACTTCCCAATTAGTCGACAGAGTGCAACGTGGGCATTATCCGACTCAGTGATGGTTTGCTGGGGTGTTAGCTATGAAGGAGGAACTGAGCCAAATTTTTGTGAAAAAGGTATCAAAACATCGGCACATGTGTATCAAGATACCATTCTTGAGAAGACAGTTAAGCCCCTTAATAACACCATGTTTAATAACCGAGCATGGTTCTTCCAGCAAAACCTGGCGCCGGGTCATAAGGCTGGGTCCTCGCAGTCTTGGTTGGAAGCGAACGTCTCGGACGTCATCAGAGCTGATGAGTGGTCGACGTCTAGTCCAGATCTTAATCCGCTGGATTAAAGTTTATAGTCAGTTGTAGAGAGTATAGCTTGCTCTAAACGCTATGATAATTTGGAGCCCATAAAACAATCCATACGATTGGCAATGAAGAATTTCCCCATGGAAAGAGTACATGGTTCTATTGATAAATGGTCTCAATCTCCAATGTATGTGTATTGTAGCTAATGGAGACCACTTCGAATAAGCGTTTTTTTACTTTTAATAGTTTTATATTTGTGTATTAAACTAACACACTGTAAAAGTAATAAATGTTATTGGCAATTAAAAATATTTTTTCTTTGTTACAACATTTATGGCAACATTAGATATACAAATATAGAAGATATGGTCTCCTTACAATTTATACATTCAGAGCGCGGCCTGAGCAGGCCCACTCAATAGTGAATACCCTCTGTGATTATGTACAGTGTCTTAAAAGTACCCTGTACAAGTAATAACTAACCTATGATGTCAGCTATACGTACCTTTAGAATATTTTCTATGTGTGATTGACTGCTGTCGATGGGGTTCTGTAACGAATAAAGAACATTAGAATATAGTTGTAAAATATAGGGGTGTATTACCATAACCCCATCTGACGGCTGAGCAATAGTTGTTGCTCGTTTGTGGTATACCAAGAGAAACGGAATTGTAGAAAGATTGTAGAGCATTTGCCGTACACACCATTGGAATGCACCGCACTCACATAGTTTTCAGTATAAGACGGTTCCACCATGGTATCACAAAGGCAGACATTTCTTTACGAATCCAAAAGCCTCCAATACAACTCACAGCAAGAAAGTATATTTTACTTTCTCGGATGCGTTAGCCTACTTTGGGTGCGAGTTAGTAGGTATGCTTTTTTATTAGCCGTTAAATTAAAGGCAATTTATTCAATAAAACAAAAAATCTCTGATTTATTAATGATTGTATCACATTTGTACCAAATTGGTTATACCATACTTTTCAAAAGAACTCAAGTTCGTGTCTTCTCTAAAGGAGGAGATTTAAATATAGTTTAAATAATTTAGGATATAAGCTATTTCGATTGTATATCACATAAAACAGTAAATTAACTTAAGAATTTGATATTTTCCGATCAACACGACGTATAACACGACATATTAATATTATATTACATTTATTCATATTTTAATATTATATTTCGCTCATCGGACGTAAAGAATGCAATAATTTTTATGGTCGTCGGTAGTTATCAAAAGTCTTCGACTATAATATAAAAAAACAATCCTTCTTTATATTTATATTGTGTATTATTTTTACGATAGCATTTATCGGAAATTTATGAATGTATATAATACGTTTATAGTCGTAAATGTAAGGTTTTATTGTAGGCAATACAACAAACATTTCATCATAAATATGGTTATCGTTTTCTTTTATTAGGCGGCGCAAATAGACTGAAAGTAAACTGGGTAGTGATAGCCTATACTCACGAAGCCACATATGGTGGCAGTTGTGAGAAACGGTCCACTAAATAAAGTACACAGCAACTAATTATCTACACTCCTAAAAACTTACGAACCATCACGGGACCCGGAGGAGGAGAGAGGATGTGGCCTAGTTGATATGGAAATTGAGAAATGTATGAATTGTAGATTATTTCCAGTAGAAGAGGGCAAATGAGTGGTCGGAGCCTTTTGATAACTACCGACGCCTATAGATATCTACATAATAAGAAGAAGTATTGCCCTCCTTCTCTGAACTACCTCCAATTGGGGCACCAGAAACTCATAAGCAGCATGAAATGCGACAGTAAACCTGTGACTTAGAAGCTATTCGAGATCTCCACACCGTCCGCCAGTAGCGACAGAGGAGTGTTAGTTGGACTACTTGAACCTAAACGAGACATATTTCACATGTCTACATACAATTGTTTAACTCATTGACATTTTGATTTATTGTTTGTATTGATAAAATTTTAGCATTATCAACATCATCATCAACAGCCTTTATCGATCCACTACTTGACTTAGGCTTCTTTCTCTAGCGTAGGTGTCGATATTTATAACCGAGTACTCTGCGACGTACAAAATGACGCCGCTAAACAATCTTGGATTAATTCATTATAACATCAATTTCATTTCTCTTGAACAAAGTTTAGCTGACCTTGTTATTCTGGTCTGCCAAGTCCTGCAGTCGCCCTTATCTAGGTTACGTGTTATACAAAGGTATCAAAATGTTACGATCGAAGCAATAACTTACTGGCAGTGCCGTCGACAATATAACTTACTAAGCTATATTGCTCGGTAAACAACTGATGCTTTATCAGACCATGAAACTATGTAACAACTTAAAATTTTCTAATTATAAATTTGTACCAATACTTGATAAAAATGATTTAGTTTCATAGGAATTTAAAATAGAAAACAAATAAAAAGAAAACAAAATAACACAAGTTATTGACCTGAATATTGTTTCCCTACTTTAGGGATTAAAAAGTACACATTACAGACAATCAAAGATATTACGGCTTACGTTGCAGGGTAATAATTACCTAGTTAATAATCATTACCATATCTAGTACAAGAGCTGGTAGACATTTCAAGTGACATGTTTAACATTATCAAGGTTTGCTTTCTATTGTTAGTCTAACTACAACCAAGCTCTCTGGAAAGTAGTAGCCTGGCTAAACGATGAGGGAATTTAAGCACCCAATCTCTACTTTGAGATTCAAATTTAATAACGTTTGAGGTAAAAAGGTAATTACATTTTTTACAGTAATATATTAGACAAAATAAAAAATTAAGTTGTGACAAAAACCTACCCTGTCAATGGACAAATATTTTAAAAAATGTATTAGGCAAGTCAATCGTTTTTTACTGTAATGTTTATGACTGAAATTAGCTATAGACCAAAAACAAATTACTTAACCTTCAGTCTAAGCGACTAAGAATCACGGGTTTTTGTTGTTGTTTGCATGTTTGTCTTTAGGTATAAGTAACAAAATTTTTAAGGGTTCTTTTATATGCCTTAAAACTGTTAATTAAAATTGTCTACCAGATCTCGAGCTAGCGTCGCTTTCATTTTCGTCTCTAATCATCAGTTCGGTGACTGACATTTACCTATACATCTTTGGAGTCACGTCGTTGCTTTTTTCACGACGATTCTGTCAATTTTACTAACCTTATTTTGCATCCACTATGATATACCAACAAAGAACAATATTAACATATTTCATCCACGTCGACGGACTTAGAATTCAAATACACATCACACATCTAATTAAAATAATTGGCATTGTAACAAGTGGCCATGATGGCCCATGAGCCAACAAAAGGTTCTCCTCCCGGTGAATATCTCGTACAATCCTTCAGAGAGATGTATCTTAAATAGTTATCATCGTTGGCGGCCGCTCCTATGGTGGGTTGTGATGCAGCAGCCTCAGATGCCAACCAGCAGATGAAATGATGAAACGCATTTATGTTTACTTATTTATATAATATTCTACTTGGGATTGTGCTCCCCCTCAAGCCACCATCAGAGCAGCAGCTGACGATCATAGCTTTTCAGAATAGGCTCATATCTAAAGCTTCGTACGAGATATCGACTGATAGAAATGTATTGTCGAAATTTCCTGGCTCAGGGCCTATCAGGCCAGGGAGCATTAAACATTTAAAACTGTTTAGACACGGTTAATCCTACACGTCACACCCTCAGACTGTTGAAATTAAGTTTGGAGATAGTAAAACCGTCGTGTCACCTATAAAGTTGAGCCTCAGCACGCTATTACGTTCTACAAACATTATTAGGCGACAGGCGCAAACTCTACAACTAATTTATGTTCATGTTCAAGAACAACATATTATAATGTAGCCGAAATCTTGGGTATTGTTGGGAAAATGTAATATGGCAAGATAACTGGGCTCTAATTGATACTGGCGTATGACACGTTATGGTTTTTAGTATTTTTGTGACATATGCTCGTCTGAGACTATAGAGAAAATTAGAATGAGACGTCTATTTTTCAAAGACAGAAAAAAAAGACAAAACGAGTTGCTGAGGGATTAATAGGTGTAACTGATGGAGTGACGATATCCAAAGACTAGTTTCCCCAGCTGCGTTACCATTGCTTCCTCCGGGTAATCTTCGGATGGGCCTGTTACGACTGTCGTATTCCATCATTTTAGACTCTTTTACTTTGACTGGGATATTAAACTTGTAATAACGTCAAATAAAAAAAGTGAAAAAGAATCAAATATATCATTTAACTGCATCAGTTGTAGGTTAATTAATTGTTAAACTATGACATCGTTCTTATAACAACTAATCTGGGGGTATGGTACTGGCCCCGCCAAGATGAACTTATAGATAGTTGTTACTAATTTGTAATATATTTGATGACATTTGCTACTATTGTTATATTTGGAGCATAAAAATCTTCAAATACCAGGAAAAGTAAAAATAAAAATACTACGCTTACAGATGAAAATCCAATATTTAAAATACCAGAATACTTGAAACGGAATGACTAATGCTGTCTTAAAAAAGCTTCATTAAATTAATCTCGAGCGTGAGCTGCTTCAGGACCTTTAATAGCACTTATTAAGTAATTATTAGGTATAATAGTGGTTTCAACATTTTACAATTGTTTCAATTTTTGTCTCAACTCGATGTATGTTCCGTATTGGATGGGAATACTGTAGTGTTTGAAAGCGAATTTATCAAATTATAAACTAAGCATATACATAACACATTTAATAATAGTATTATACGTACAGTACACGAAGTAAAAGAGTTATGAACATACCTAAGCTCTGAAGCCTTTTTAATAATAACTAATATTTGTTTTGAATGCAATTTTATTTACAGTTGGTTAATTAGACTTCATAAAAGTATTACATAGCTAGCTATAAACAACTATATTGTATTTCACAACAATATTCTGTTCCATGAATATTTCGATTAAGGAAGGATGGAAATTGGCCATACATTAATACAATAAAATAACGTAGCAGTAGACAAATAAAACTTAAAAATGGTGCAAAAAAATGGCCGATGACTGGTGTACCATGACTAAAAATTATATTCACCAACGATTTAACGACGATTTAAAAACGTTTGAATATCTTATAGTAATATAAGATAGTATCTAGATATTGATGTGAGTTATTATATAACTAACCTGGGATTGCACTCCGTTAGGTATCCGCAGAGGAGGTGGCCGTTGTGCGCTGGTGACGGAGGGGGTGGCACTCTCATTCTGTAAAGAACAGTATGTTACTCCTTTTGCCAAGAGGTCAAAGACGAGCCAACGAAGAACCAACGTTGTTAAAGCGGTGTGAAGATACAAGTGCGTCATTTGTTCTTCTACCATACTGGTAGTCAAACACAACCGGTGAGAAATTAGTGACGAGGCGAAACAAGGCCTAATTATTTTATATTAAAATCATTTGTAATTAGAGTATGAGGAGCTCAAATAATGACTTCTGGGTCAAGGAAAGAAGGGTTCCGCTCCGCTCCGAGTGTGACGAAACTCTCTGACAATGCGCATGATTCAAGTTACCGCTTTTTGGGCCATGGGGGCGGAGACAAGGCCGCCGCGTCCAACGTTGTTGAGTACGTGTAGTGCGTGTACTATTCAGTTTGTACGCAACGGAACATTTCCTGTACCAGTCGAGAACATGTCGGTAATAAGATATTTTGTACTTGTATCCCAAATGTGACTAAGACTTGAAACCGGTGTTAGTTACATCGTAAAAAAAACATTTCGATATGATTTCTGTCAAAATAATCCGTACATTTTGTGTACATTTGGTTGGCGTCTATCGCACCCGTAAAAAATTGCCATTGTGCCTAGCTGCTATTACTAAGTATTGTTATACTGTTAAAGTTGTACAGAGTATGTTCGTTAATGCATACATTCATCTGCCGACGAACATGGTCTGATAATGATGACTATCTCACACCGAATAAAATCCAACAACATATTACAAAAGTTAGAGTGTATCCAATATAAAGCTATATTTAATAAAATGGACGTCCTGTCTGAATTGTGTTTAAGTGAGTACGGGAGTTAGGCAAGTTTTAGCCTGCAAATTGTTGAACAAAGTGCGCTCCCAGCTGCCTCCAGTTCCGATATTATGTTTGCTATGTAAATACGCGCACGGATACACGACTTACGATGTTTTAATTGAACTCACTCTCATGTGCGCGATGACTTACTATCGTTTACATTTCAATCATCTACTACCTCATGATATCGGTTTTTTTCTTTTGGCTTACGACTCGATTTTGTGCTGTTCTTTTGGCTGTACTTTTTTTGCTATTACATCTTCGACGGGACAACGAGGAATCGGTGTCATTTAGTAGTCACCACCAACGCGCCATAACGTCCGAACGTTTAATGATTATGCAGAATGATGCATTGCACACCTTCACCCATCCACGTGGGGCACCGGCTTGTTCATAAATGCGCTGCATAAAACCATCTCTATTTTGGACAGTATCCAAATGCGCTAAGGGTTAAAAATCTACACCATTGTGTTATCATGACTTGCCTTTATGTGTCCAATATTAATAACATTCAAAACGACTTTATCTCGTTTATAAATCTGTAGGTACTGCTCTAAAATACTAAATGACATGTAGCAAACTATAAAACATATTCAAATAAACAGCCCGAGTCAATGTGTAATTAACTTTGTTCTACTCAAGTCGAACGCTCTGTACAATAAAGTAATGACTACATTTCCCCGTGGCAACGCAAATCTGAATAAAAATAATATAAAATGGCGTCGTGGTGATATTTATATCGCTCCGGTATTCCCGTCACGAAGCCTCGTAATTTCTTCGCAATTGTCAAGATAAAACGTTTCAAATGATATTTGTGAGAAGCTGCGCTGTTTGGCAACGCTGAAAGCCTTAATTGCCTCTCACTTTTAACTTTTTGTACGCGCTACGGTTGCGAGTCACTATCTCGTAATAAAACGACGTAAGTAGCAGATATCACAATAAATACAGATACCATATCATTTTAGCTCATGAAAAATAATAATAAACTATTAGCTAAATGTGTTGCCGTATTCTTCAGCTGCGTTAGTGAATATTTTATTAGTTAACTATAAAATAGGAACTGACTCTCGCACATTTGTCAACCTCGACTACAAACTTACTCGACGTAAACGATATACGAAACTCACACTCACACTCACAGTGTTAGTTGTTGATCTATCCCCTAGAGGAATTGACAAAAACTCCATATATATTCCCAGAAGACAAAAAGTCTTCCGTAATCAGTCGAACTGTTAGGGCTGGACAAGTGCCGCCAATCAGTAGTAGGTCCCTACGAAAAAAAAAAAAAAAAACTCCATATATTTAGGTAGAGACTAAACGCAAACGCGTTAGTAACTTAAATACTTGCAAAAGTTCGCACACGAGGTCATGGTCACAACCAGAAGTTACAAACCTTACGCACGCCTTACCTACACGGACCCTTCTTTACTCAAGTGCCCTACACTAGTGCAATGTAATGTAAATGTATGATTGGATCTCTTACATACCCACAGCAATTTCATCCACGTTCGGGCGTCATCAAAACATATTGTCTAATATATATTTTATTTGCATACAATTGTATGTCGACTAAAATCCTATAAAATTAAGAATGATGGTCTACAATACAATAAGCTATTAAGTAAATTCAATACATGAACATGTTTGTCTTACTTTATTGTAGTATGCACGATGGTGGACGCGGCCGTTCTGCGGCGCGTGCGCAGGTTTCTTGAACTCGCTCTCACGCCGCGACGGGTGGCCTGCAACAATGAACAAAGATACATCAATTTAATGTCGTTACTGCATCGATTAATGTTCTTGCCTAGATGATAAAGTGATGGTGATAATGATGAATAAATTAAAAAAAATCGATTCCTGTCAATGATTACCCCCGCGTTCATTGTATCTATGGACGACCTTTATCGGTATAATTTATTATACGTTTTTTTAGATTTTTTTTTTTGGAAGAGGTAGTGCCATGCTGCATAGGCGGAGATAGTACCATGTATGCATGACACTAGAGCCTCCTATGCTACGGAATTGGGCCGGCACGAGCGGGGAGGTACCTCTCGCTCACATAATACCGCCGTAAAGTGACATCTTTAGTGTCGCGTTTCATGCGGTTTGTAAGTAGCCGGTGGCCCATTGGGAAGGGGAGGGGTTTGTAAGAGGGCAACGCATCGGCATAGTAATTATGTGGATGTCCATGGGTATCGGTAGTCGTAAAGGGCTTCCAATGCTCGTTTGCCCCCTATTCTATAAAAAAAATGCCATGAACATATGGTATTGTTGTACCCAGAACCCTTTG
>JAFELO010000312.1:235438-289116 GCA_017140195.1 Eumaeus atala
GGCTTCCAATGCTCGTTTGCCCCCTATTCTATAAAAAAAATATAAAATGCCATGAACATATGGTATTGTTGTACCCAGAACCCTTTGCCTCTCCTTTTACTTACAAAAAAACCTTCACCAACTAGTTTAAGTTATTAGAAAAATTAAAAAGATAAAAGTCGCATTCAACAAATAATAATAGTTTCAATAACGGAAAAAGGTCAATAAATATGATAACGCTGCCGGCGAAAGCTCAATTTGAATAACAACTTTTGTAATTGAAAACTATTTCAGCCGCGCTGTTTATTTAAACAACTTTGTCCGCTACAATGCGCTTTATGCCATTAGCACTACAAATAAAATTAAAAAGAAATTTTATTTCATTGGCTTGTTGTAACCTGTTTCACCGATGAGCGAAATGACGCTAGGACTAACAGGGCCGGAGTTACGCGGCCTCCACCCGCGTTCAAAAATCAGCGTGTGACTTTAGTTGAGTATACGAAGTAGGAATTATATCGACTTCTACCGCAAGCCACGGTTTTACTCATCTATCAATCATCAGGTTGAATATGATATTCAGCGGTCGTCTCGTATATGGTAACGCAGGCTAATATAATAACTTAATTACATAAGTTATTATCACTAACCGGTGACTAACACTCGCGTGACTTGAATTAACTTATTTGTTCTTATGTGGTGTGAAATACACTTAGGTATTGTTTTTATGGCGACTTGGTATACAAAATATTAAGTGGGCATGGCGCCGACTTTACGCACAGTCACGTCTGTTCCCTTGACCTCGAACCACGTGATGCGGGTTCCATCCTGACCTACGCGTAAATGAAATGTTTTGAGTTAAATGCAGAATATTTTGTGAAACAAATGGATGAAACTATATTGATGTCTTATAATAGTAATAATACTATATAAGACGTCAATATAGATTCATCCTTGGAACCATGGACACGGGTGGACTTTATAGTCCACCCGTGTCCATGGTTGCTGTAAAGCTTCTGAAGCGCCGGCCTTCTTAATTAATTAAATAAACCGCGATAAAATCCGTGGAGGTAGTTTTATTGTGATGGATGAAACTATGTGCTAAGCAAGATTTGGTGCCAAAAAGGTAACTATGCTCACAAGCTTATCGCGCCTCTCAGGTAATTCTAATGCAAAACTTTACGTAGTTTTTACGAGAAACTAAACGCAATAGAAAATATCTTCCTGTTCCATACGCAACGTTTATTTGCCAATACCGACCTAACCTATACCGATAAACAATTCAAAGAACGCTTGTGTCCAGACAGAGCAGCGATACCCAGGAGTTTCATCCACACAAGACCATTGCGAATAACTTGTAGACACTGACAGATGTAATATAATCATAATATGTGGTAATGTTGTGTTACAAGTACTAGACAACGGAAATATAATATTATAATAAATTTAAGAAATTCTATATGTTACTAACTAATATTAATAGTAGATACATATAATGCACATATAAACGTCCATGACCTAGGCGGGGTATGAGCCCGCGACCTCTGGCGTCACACGCGGACTAACCACCACGTTACCAACGGAGCCTGTCATCAAATAGAGAGATATTACACAACAACGAGCATATCATTATTAAAACTTTCTTCTACTATTTGCGATAATGTTTGTGCGTTCGTGCTGTGCAGTTATGGCACGGAGAAAAACTTTGAAAAGAAACACAACAGAAGACGAACATCACTGGCACAGGAATATAAAAAAGCAACACAAACGTATAATTAGTCTGTAAGTAAATTAAGAAATTTGTCACACGGTTAAAAAACCACTTAATATTGTATCGCGGTCCCTCAAACTGAACTCAGATTTATTTTAAAACTAGGACGGGCAATGAGATATTGGAAATAAAAAAAAATTAAACACAAACTTATAACAATTTGTAAATAAATGAAGGCATTTGTCACAAGTTTAAAAAAATCATATAGAATTCTATAGCGGTGATTTAAACTAATCTTAGATTATTTTAATGTAGGGCGGAGAAACACGCAGATGATTCACCTAACGATATGTGAGTACGTCTAAACATTCAACCGTCCGGCTTCTTGTGTCGTTTAGCTCTGCGAGACTTGTGTTGTGGTTAACTTATCAACATGTTTCTTTCATGTTTGTATTTCATATATTTAGATCATAAATGTGAAATAATGTAAACATTACTCTTTATCCCGAAAAATCATACAGTGCTGATTTTACGAGAGTAGGTAAAACCCAGAGGCGGCATCTTACTTGTCATTATCGTATCTTACTTGCCTTTATAAAACGGCTGTGTTGTCGCGTTAAGTGCGACTTTTGAGTAGCAGGTGGCCCGTTAGAGCAAACGAGATGAAGGAGGGCAAGGCGTAGGTGGACATTAATGGGGATCGGTAGTTACCAAATGGTTTCGATTGTTTGCTTGTTCTCCGTTCTATAAAAAGGCAATGGCAGGAGATACGTAGAAAAACACGCAAAATATAATACGAGTAGGAACGTGTGAGTTAAAAGAGTGTAATAAAGTCTACACTATTATAATGTACAGCCGCACGTTGTACGATAACTAAGCAGTGGATGATGAAAGCGAATGAAAACACGACGACATATATGCAACAACACGAGGCCAGGGGACGTGTGTTAAGATTGTAGGCATAAATAAAAGAGAGTGATCGTCTTAGTCGGAACCTATTACACGTACTATAAGGGCGCGACCATACTCACATATCATAAGGGGAAAGTGATGATATAATAAAGAATACTTCTAGTTGCCGCACTTTTTTAATTGTATATGTGTCATAAATAGCAAACAGACGGTAGATGGTAGGCAAAAGATTACTGGGGCTGTGTTCTTCCTTCAATCAACCCTTTAAAAATGGCTGTCATATAAACTTGACATTAAATTGTTGATTTTTAAAATGGAGGCTCTGATATTTTCACATTTGTTCTGGTAAAAAAATAACAAAAGATTTCTTTCCATGCAATCAAATCCGGCTTTAGAAAAAAATCCATTGCATTATGATTTAAAACGTATAAACGTCAGAAGCCATTGTGAACGCGTCTTTAAGCACTCTTATACTGAAACGGTGGGGGCATATTTCCACCCAGAGGGGTTGGTTGGAAATCTCGACTAGGTGTTTAGCTGGTTTATGGAGATTGCGAGGAGGACAAAGGATTTCTAGTAGCTTCCGATGCCTAGATTGCGGCAACGACGCGTAATATCTGTCGTATATTTTAATGCTTGATGTAAATATTTAGCCGCAGCTTGCCGGAGCAGGTCTCGCTGCATCGTTGCGGGTATGTTGTAAATAGATAAGTCGCTCTCAAACTTATGTGATTTATCTATTGCACATATTCCGAGTGCGGTAAAAAGGTACATTTTATGAAACGTACGGCGATGACCATAATTTACGTGATCGGAATGAGTTCAACATTTCACTTAGCTAATTGCTTTTTGCCTTCATTCGTATTGCAATTTCCAATGATAGTTTTATAAAGGAGCAAATGTACCGGTAGGATTTCGTTCAAAAGACAACAGGAAAAGCTCGGCAGACGTTAACTACAGATTATTCCTACTAATTACACATTAGGCCTACTTATTCAGGATTGTGATTTTATGAAATTCGGTCTTGTCCGAGCTGGTATAATTTGACAAAGCAATAAGATGAATCTTGCAAAAGAGTTGTTAAATAGCAGAATTCAACGACAACGAATGAGAAAAACTAATATATCGCCACGCCTTGTTGTGGCTATTGTACTAGTTTTTAAATATATTCATCTGAATAAATAAATTTGACAAAGTTAAATATGTGTTGAAAATTTCTTTAAAATAGGCCGGACACATATCATGGTACGAAATGTGATCCGAATAGGCTTTGCCCGTGATTGACTGGTGGAAATTTTCGTGAATCGCTCTATCCACAAGTCCGTTCGGTAGACTCTCTGAAAATCGATCACATACAGACAGAGAGATTTTAGTGAAATTCTTTTATAATAAGTAGAGAAGATGCGTCGGAAAAGTCTCGGTATTGTTATCGATTCCGAAAAAATAGTAGAGATAAGCTTTTCTATTTATCAGCGTCAGTAAAATTCACAGCTCTGAATAATATTCACGTAGATAACCATAAGACATCTTTGTCCTTTCTACACCACTTCTGTTACATAGTCTCGACTAAACATTTAAAAGACACAGAAGCAATAATGCACAATATATAAAAAACTAATCTCGAGCTATCTGAGCCACAGCATCCAAATGACGCGTACAGTCTGGCATCATCTGGTTAATTTCATTGCAATCGCATGCGTGCGTACATAAACATAGTCGCGCCCGTGTCCGAGCGCAACTCGTGCGGCAGCGACGCACATGCGGCCGTGTTTAGCATAACACGCATGCCTTGCTCGCTCTATTAATTATTAAAATAATTTACTATTGTATTATAATTATTACTACGCTTCAAAGATAGCCAGAGGCACTCGATAACGAGATTGAAAAATTATAAACTTCGGAGTTTAATACCTAATTAACATCCAATGTCCCGCGATATTATCCGTAACACCCCAAAGGAACCGTTCATATTTTAGGGAGCAGAAGTAATTTGTTTAGTCTTCAGTAGTTCTTAGAGAGTAACAGATATACATACGCATTTAAGATTTTTTTTTACTTGTCCTTCGACAAACGAGCATTCAGATCCTTATATTCTCCATAAATTATCTTTAATATTGTCATGCCAAATCAGATTTTTTATTATCTGTCAGTCCAACATAATAAAAAAACCAATTCAAACCAATATTGTAGCAAAAATTTCGCCCACGGTAGTACTTTCTAGAAAATTAATTAAGAGTTCCTTCAGACGTTTATTGTATACGAGCGATTAACTTATCGATAAACTTCACACTTTACTCCCCACGTAAGCTTATAATAAGCTTTCATTTGTGGCACGAAGTTCCGTGTGTGGATAAATTCAATATGATCTGAAACTGAAATTGCCGTGGTAAAATATAGATTATATTCGTAATAATCAGTCACCTTCTATAAACATGAAATTTCTCTGGTTATTCTGATGTCTATGGAATGAACTGAAAATATCTAATTACCATTAAAAGGTCCAACAGGAAGCTAGCTTTTGTTCTGTCTGTTTGCATATGACCCAAGAAAAGATTACAACGTTTTTTATTTTGAAAGAACTAACTGTAAGTTAGAATGAATACGATTTAGGGATAGATTGCTTTGAATTTTGAGCGACAGATAGCAAGAGAGGCAATTAAGTGTTAAGTAACGCCATCCTGCTTGTCAGAATAAGAATTCGAACATACTTATGAATGTGCCCTTCTTCTTATATATATTTCGTCTGAAAATCTTTTTTTTTCATCTCTTTATTATTAATCCAACTGCTTTATTTGAAACTTTAATTTCACAATTGTCTGGAATGTTCTTTCGGTGTTGTGTTGTTGTCGGGAGGGGCTGAGATAAAGGTTATTGGCTACAGGTATACCTGCTTCTATAACACACTATTTGGTGTAACAAATATACCAATGAAGATTATTTTGAGGTCAATCGCACAAGTGTAATGTTGTAAGAAAATACCAGTCCAAATTAAATGCTTAATTATATCAATTGTGCAAATTGTATATAATTCTAAACGCAATGACACAATGATGGACATAACAATCGTCTGTAGTTATGTCTCTTAACAAACTCCATAAGAAATAGTTTAATGAAATTGGTCTATTTATTTCGATTTTTATTCTACTTAAGTATTCGATGTATACCTACATACATTTATAGATAGATTGTATATACAGAATCCGTACCATTTATCATTAACCTATCTTTGCATTACATAACATCTGTCAGCGACGTTAGAATAGTTGGCCGTCATTTGGGTTACTTATCAGTCTACTGACCGTTCAAATAATTATAAGAAACAATTGTGTAAATATAATGTGTACGGTATGTGCGACGATCAGTAGCCGGTCGAGAATGAATGCGAGTAGCAGGACTTTGACCGTGTTGATGTGGAAGACCGAAAAGATTAAATTAAATGAATTCAAACATTCTTGGAAAAGGACTCTTCCAGAAATTTTAGCATTTAGAATCCTTAGTCGCCATCGCGACGGAATAGATACTTCCATTCCAGATGATGAGAGGTATAGCTAAGCTTAACCAGATTCAATTTCCATCTAGTCAAATTGCACTCGAGCTGTAACGAAATTACTATTGGTTTAGACCACAAACAACCTCTACAAATTCATATAAATTAGTGATAAATTGTATGCTGGGCACAGGGCGTTGTGGTGTAGGAAGTAAATTAACTCCTCGCAACTGTATATCAAGTTCTTATAACTTTAGGATGAAAATGAACAAGCTGGGCCCGCAATTCGACTTTTCTTGCTGAAAATGTAAGATATGGCAATCCTAAAAAAATATAATCCGGGACCGCAGACCTTTACATGCCGCAGACATATTTTTTTCTCCTCATCAGAGTTTGTGCTTTATGTGGACCAATTAGGGCTCTATCTCTTTAAACTTTTATCTGTACAGACAAAAGACAACGTCGTAGACGAACGATCTTGTCTTTACGGTATTTATTTAAGCACCCATTAGTGTTCTTAATCCGTAATCAGCAACCTCATTCGCCAGAAATTTGAGTACGGAAGTACTTAATTGCAATTTCTACAAAGAAGTCCGACAAGTGCAAGTAACTTTAACAAAAGTAACGCAGCCAGTAACATAAGTGTCACCTTGGCTCCCGATGAACATGTAGCATACAGACAGACGACATTGACACGCCAATGTTATTTGCCTATTAGTGCTAATAGCAACGAAAGTCTGCCCAACTATTCTCTAATGGTACGTAAATACTATTATTGAACACGCGAAGAACCTTCGTGATAGCAATACATATACGAGTTACATTTAGAAGCGGCAATATATGTAATAATTATACTATTTTGTAATGGGCGTTCGCACCTGATGAAATGGGAGGATAATCCGTTACGAGAATTTAAAATTCCGTAGCAAATCTATTTTCATTGATCGTATAAATATATCATCCGGTTACGGATGGCAAGGCAGATAATGAGATACATTAAAGTTTGGAATTGCACAATATTTTAGCTAAATCGCTTCCGCTAAGTCGCTTACCGTATTAAAATATAACAAAATCTTTGTTACTTTAATATTCATTGATATCCTCTTGTTTCTGCTCAATATTTAAGCTTGGTTCAGTGTGTTCGTAACATACATAACAATACCCAGGTTGATTCATACAATTTGTTATAAAGTACTCCCACTAACATGGTGCCGATAACGGTTGAATGAAAACGATGATGAAATGCACATGTGCCCTGCACTAGCAAAAGCGTCCTGAACTTTACTAGAGCCATTTATAACAATTCAAATACCAGCGGCCGTACCTTGCAATTTCACGCTTTAATATATTCCAAGGAAACAAACACAGTCACTTATTTTAGAATACACAAAAATATTTTTATGTTTTTCAATTATAATCCATATCCGTACCAAATTTCAACCATATCAGAGCAGGAGATTTAGTTTGAGAGAGTAACAATAGAGTTTTCGCGTTTAACATTAATAGTACACTATCCCATATTGACAAAATGAGACACGATCACACGATTGTGTTCCGTCACATACAGCCGGTTCGATAAGTAAACTTTGGCATTAGATGCCTTCACAACGAGTGTTCGCGCTTTACGACTTATTAACAGTATGAACTCATGCAAAGCCCCGCATTATGTATTAACCATAAATTCGTACAGATTTGATCCAACGCGGTACTTTTGTTTTGTTGTTTATCAATTTGTGGCATCACATTTATTATGTTAAGTTTTCGTTTAGCACGACGATGGCGCTTATTTGATATATCATGTCCATAATTCACTAAAAATGTTTAGTTACATAGCTATTTTTAATGATCATCAGATTATAAATATCATAATTAACTCAGACTCCTCACATTCGTCGATTCGTCAACCAAATAATAATACTTCGTAAATGATAACATTTATTTATATTATTTTTGTATGAAACAATGTGAATCGTACTTCTTATTCTAAGCATAGCAAAGTTTTACCCGTTTCAGTTTTGGGTTATATTATAAAATGTTACATCATCATCAGTATATACGAGGGTGGATCTAAAAGTTCGTGGCCTAACCTACACGGAGCTATGACATCTTTTTAAATCTACCGTCATTTGTTAGTATGTGTCATATTGATTTATTGTGCGCAGTTTCATTCCTGACGCAATTTTCAATAATGGAGAAAATTTAACACCGTGCAGTCATTAAGTACTTCAATAAAAAAAGGCCTATCACCAAAAGACATCCATCAAGATATGGTGAGAACTTTGGGGGAGTCTGCTCCATCGTATTCCAGTGTCAAGAAGAGCATTAAAGATGATCCTAGGTGTGGAAGGCCTACATCCTCTACCACGAAAGAAAACATCGATAAAATTTGTGATCTCGTACTGGGTGACCGACGTTTGACCATTGGTAAGATAGCTAAGATAACAAACTTAGTTATGGCCGGGTGCAACACATAATAACGTTTTTTTTGTAGATTATTTACCGAAAGGTCAAACTATAAATTCTAGTTATTATTGTAACCTTTTGTGAAGACTCCGGGAGGAAATAAAAGAAAAAAGGCCGGGAATGTTGCGTAAGAAAGTTTTGTTTCATCAAGACAATGCACGTGTTCACACTTCGGTTGAAACAATTTCTGTAATCCATGACAGTGGCTACGAATTGCTGCCCCACCCACCTTATTCGACGCATTTAGCCCCCTCGGATTATCATTTATTTCCAAACATAAAAAAACATATGGGTGGCTCGAAATTTTCGACCAAAGATGAGGTGATAGTCGCAGTAAACGATTATTTCGCCGACCTTCCGGAATCTTTTTTTCGAGGTGATAAACAAGTTGCAGGTCAGGTGGAAGAAGTGTGTTAAAATAGATGGAGACTATGTCGAAAAATAAAAAAAAATTAAATCCACTTTTCTTTCACTTGCTCGGGCTTAGAACTTTTACATCCACCCTCGTATCTGTTCGCTCTATGTGTTACAGAGCAGTAATTACTACTGTGTAACATATCCGCACAACACTCTAGAAAAATGTAAAAAGCTTTTGTTTCACTTTCTTACATTTTTGGTATGTGTATTTACACTATGATTTGTTAGATCGCGTTTTAAAACTGAAGCGAAACTTCCATCCCATTCACATAGATATGGACCAAAGCAGTCCTAAGTGCTTTGCTTCCACAATCATATGGACCGTACAGAATCCGACCGTAAAGTTACAAAATATTATGTGTAAAATACAATTTAAATAAAAACCCGTCAAAAATTGTATAATTGATACAGCATATTGAAATAGTTATCACACACGAGTTGTTCACACCGCATTAATGAGATATCCGATATTCGTGATTGATAAAAAGGAGTGATTAAATGAACCGCCGGCACCGAACCTGCACGTCCGTGGCCAATCAATTAAAATAAGAGATTGAATTTATGGAGCCGAGAGTTTTATTAAAAAGGGTAGCCCATTTGTAGCGGATATTTTGAAAATATTTAATTAAGTTTACAAGTGGCATGAAGACTATGTTGGATCAGCGAAAACTTTGCTTTTATAACACATGTGCGTGTAATAATGAAATATCTCCTGTTACACAAATAGCACAATTTATTAATAGACCCATATATTGTGTACACGTGGGTAGGCGCCTGAAGATGATGACAGTGACTTCATAAAATAAAATTACGAAACATTTGTAAAGAACCTATTTAGAATAAAATCGACATCGACCCGTGACTCGTGATTTACTATTTATAGAAGACTAAGAAACCGGGCCGGTTTCGCACGGTTGCAAATTTATTTTTGTAGTACATGTCATATGTTACACAAAGATAGTATAGCATTCTAATGATGTTTCATTAGAATGCTATATTATTTCTATTTCTTTTTCATTCTTACTAATTTCTATTTCTTACATGCGATCAACAGTACAAATCTATTCTCTTTTGTAAGTCGTATTAGTATAGATTAGCAACAAACACCGCACTGCACTACATGCGGTGGTCGCGGTCGGTGATAAAACAATACCACTGGCACTGGGCAGCGAGCAGCGGGCGCTGCTGGCCAATGACACGGACTCACCTGCGGACCGCGGCCGTTGACACCCGCGCATCTCTCGCTCCTCGCTCGCGATAAACGACCAACATCCCGAAACACTCATCGCCAAAGTGGTCAACATCGACTTCCAAGGGATACATGAATCGTACGCAAACACATATAGCAATTAGAAACAAATAAATTCGTAAAATACTTTGTCTATCCAAGATATAAATACTCCACGAGGTCTTCTATGAAACATAAATTTGGGAATCACAAATTTTTTTCACTCCAAACTTTTCCATACCGCGATGTTTTTGTCAATTAACAGCGGCCAAGATCACTGGTCGACTGTTCAAAACTTGAAGTGGACCAGGATAGAATGTGTTTAAAAGGTTTTATTGCGATCTGTGTCAGTCGCGTATTCTGCGTACGTCATTACTTGTTATTGCATCACATGTTATTGTGATTTACTAACCTGTGCCCTAGGTGATCATTATTTGTTCCAATGCATCACACATACGTCACAAGGATGTGTACGTATTAGGCGAATTAGAACAATATTGTAACATCGTTACAACATAACAAATACAATACTAAAGAAAATGTCACAATTCCATTTCAATGACATTATAATCTTTTGGTTTTTGTTTTATTTTAATCTTTTTTTTTAAACTGCATCAACATTGAAACTGCACTACATATGTTTTTCACTATTAACGAGAATTTAATAATATTGGACAATCAGTCTTTCGCAAAAGTCGGCCCCATACCTATTAAAAAGTGCCACTTTAGAGTAGTATTGAAGAGTAACGAGGATATTCGCGCAATGACTAGATGAATTTAGGCAAAAGTAGAAGTATATGTTATCCACAGATGATAAAAACTTCAAATGAGAAAAGCAAAATGTCATCAACGACAATTTGTTTTCTAGAAAGAACTCGTTGCAAGCGCGAAGGCCAGTGTGGCTCCTTTCCTCGTTCATAAACATGTAGGTGTACCTACACACTGTTATATTTCTTAACGAAGTCACTGAACGAATAGTACAGTCAATACAATAAAGGGGGATGTAGATGTACAGAATGCAAAAGTAAATTAGAAAAATGTGTTACGAAAAAAAATCTTATCATATCTACCTTCTTCAACAAAGTCTTTTAGATAATGCCCCCAAAAGCTGTTTGTGATCGATTTTCTCAAAATCTGCTGAACGGATTTTCATGAATAGTTCTCGGGGAAGGTTTTCCTGTACAATTTATTCACCGACGAACCGGGGGGGGGGGGNNNNGGGGGGGGAAAGCAAGTAATACATATAAATCCCAATGTTACGCGTACAGCATTGAGCGATTCCTGAGGAAAGTTTTGGTCTATAACTTGTCACTTACTTTATACTTAGCCGTTACGGTTCTGATTTACAAGTTACTGACTCACTGAACGTTTTTTTTTCAACATAAGCAATAATCTAATTGACTTCTGTTGATCATTCGTAACCACCGACATTGGGGATTAGTAACAAATAGACTTGTGCAGTTAAATGTATGTTAGTTAATGTTGCTCGTAGAGTAATTACAGTACGTCGAGTAGCAGTTCGTATCTAGAAGATTATTTATTCTATTTGTGTACATAGACAATAAGTAATAATTTTAATTATTTATAGTTTCCTGACAAGTCTCATATATGTTACATGTGATGCGACTGCAACAGCTACTACAATGCTATGTGATTCAGTAAGAGGTAGTGCCATGCTGCATATCCAAATTGAAACACCAAAAACAGGCGCCGCAGACCACAAAATGACAGCTATGCTGCATCGTGCAATTTGCGCTTTGTCGATCGCCCATTGGAGGTGTGGAGGGATGGAGAGAGGAGTACGTCTGCATAATAATTATGAGGATATCTATATCAATATTGTGACTTATATAAGAGTAAAACAATACAAACAAAGACAATATTGTCATTTCTGTAAGTGTATTTACACTTATAAAAATAACAATACTGTCGTCAAGTGTACACGCGTGTCATCCGAACAGAAGCAGGTCAATGCGACCTGCGATCCTCGAGGTTTTCCCTTCGCCGGCGCCGCGCGCAAGAGGAAGTGTCATCTCCGACGCGTGCACGCGTCAGACATATTGAAATATTTAAAATATTTGAATATACGCCATATTACATTCTATATACGTTTTATTGCTCTTGTGAGTACACAATATAAATGTATACAACAAACTAACAGTGTCCTGCGGTCTCCTCATTTTCGACTTATAAATTGCCTCGGTAAATGTCCTATCTAAGTAATAAAATCTTCAGCTCTATAACATTAGTAGTACATACACGATATAACATCGGCGTGAGACGCTGGTCGTCGTCTGTTATTCTATCACGCACAACTAATGACCTGGTAGCATAAACATTACTTCCTCCCGAAGTATCGAGTGGTTCTCTAGCAACGAATTTTCTCGTGGGTCAAACCGCGGGACACACGTAGATTAACAATAAAAGTGCAATGTTAACAGGCGACGTTTATACACAACCTTACTGTGAAAATGTGTATTATTAGACGAATAATAAAATATTTATGATGTTTGTATTGCATGCCTAAAGAGATCAACATTATTATGTACTGCGGCATGCACTGGATGTCCAAGGGAAGCAGATGTTATAATGTGGTCCGCATGATGACCGCTTCGTATGTGTCACCTATGAATACAAGTTCAAACCTACACGGACCTTATACTCATCATTTTACATCATTTTCATCATTATCGGCCCTTATCGGTCCACTGCTGGACATAGGCCTCTTTCAATGAAAGCCAAGCCGATTGATCTCCTGTTACACGCATCTATCCATATGCTTAACATAACAATAATACGTCATAATGTTGAAATATACTCATCGGGTTATATCGTCGACACCTACTCAGGCAGAGCACCGCAGGGCTGGTAGCCCCCAATAATGTTACTTGCGTTCAGCGTTTCATGTTAAGATAGACAAATATAAGTATAAATTCACTAACCACAAGTAATATACAATAATTTACGCAAATATGTAATTACCTGATTATATCCCAAAACAGCTAGCTCTATACCATGGATTCTTTTGTAGGTTATGAAGTAAGCATGTTTTTATTGTACACTTGGAAGGCTTACGTTCGAGGGGAAGTAAATATGAATAAATTAAAATATATTTGTACAATTTTATCTCAGATTTATCACGAAGATGCTGTGTCAGTTGATAAAATAAGCAACGAGAGAAGCAGACTGCAGCTTCCACGCTGCGGAGCGCCGAGAGAACGTATTTACTGCATCTTTAATAATTTTCTCGTTTTGGAATTATGCTACTTATTATTGCCTTGCACGTTATCTAGGATATAGACGATGATATGATGTTTAAGTATATTTGTTAATTATTATAACAACAACACACCAGTTCACTATTCTGGAGGCAGAGAATACGGAGTGCGACGTATCACGATTCTTACATGCCTGCCTTGCCTCTCCCGCTTGCTTGCCCCGCCGCTCATCTTCATACTCTCATATCTCATCTCATACAATTGTAATAACCATTGAAGGCCGTATAGATTAGAATAAATATACAAATTTCATAAAATTTGACATACGAGCACTTTCCACAAAACAGTTCAACTGGTGATTATTGCTTATAGAAAGAGTACTATTTAGGTGAATAGGTGTTTCGATTTATACGTCCTGTACGCAGGTGAATTCAGGGTGAATTCAACGGCAAAGTATCATTAAAATCGGGGGAGAATGCATCGTGTAAATAGTTAATAAAAAGCTGACGAGCTTTGTATTTTTAGCTTTCAGTTCGCCGGAAAAATAAAACGAGAGCCCGTCACCGCGTGAAGCAGACCATCGCATTTAGATAATGAATAAACACAGGCTGTTGTTGTGAAGCTTCTGTGTCGTGTGTATCGCATTTCACTGTAGTTTCAGATGTTAATTGAGAACGTAAACGAACAACATAGGAGAAAACCAACCACTTCCACACTTCCAACCAGGAAATGTTTGAAACACTGACAACTAAATGTATGGTATTACTTCTAACTACAATTCTTCATTACCACGTCGCACCGACAACAAACATTTTATAACTACCGACGACCATAAACATCCGCATAATTCGCGGATATCTTATCTTCTGCTGCTAAACTGCGCGAAACACTACAGCGAAGTTTACGGCTGCATCACGAGAGAGAGAGGTACCTCCCCGGTCGTGCCGGCATAGTGTAATGTAGCGGTGGCACTTCCTCTTACTAAAAACCTTCTTACAGTACTAACTATTAACCGTTATATTACATCTTATTTATTCTATAATCGTTTATTAAGGTTCACGCCAGACTTTTATACTCGATCGTTATCACCAAACTTGTTAAACGTTCTCGAATATAACATTCGGATGAGTGGGAAATGCTAAGTATTAGTATTAGTTGTTATATACTTATGTGTTGATGCGTTACGTCAGGATGACATATGGAAAGCTGTGTGACCATCCTAAGAGATGAACTCTAGCTGAGGATTATTACGTGTACGATGGCAAACCATAGCACAACACTGAGGTACACACCTAAGGTGTCCTCATCTCATGGCCTTCGGGGCCGTACTGGATATCGTATATGTCACACAAACATCAGCTGTCATCACAATACAAACTATGTAAATATCTTGACAGATATGCAACATTAGTTAGTGTACACATTATAAACCCTAAAAATAAGTATTGTTGCCAATGATAATGCTAAAGTTCTCGAAATTCGTGGTCATACTCTGTTTCGACTGTTTACTATTAAACAGTCGAACTCAAATGTTACTCTAGAATCTAGACGGCAGAGTTTCTAAACTCTCAACACAGAACGTATCGCTAACGAGTGCCGCAGTTGTATGTAGATGATCGGCTCTCGCAATAAAACTATACACTTGGAGCTGGGCTATTCGCTCGTCGTTATAAGACAAATAAAATGTGTCTCCATTGAGCGCCGATAAGTGCCTTATTTTTGAACCATTTGATCACAGCAAATTAAATTTCCTCTGACGCCTTGGTCCGGTTTAATGTTGATATTTGATCAAAAGTTCCTTTGTTACAAGCTCTCGCCTTTGTTGTAACACACATATATTTAGCAAAATACATGAGATATAAAATTATCGTTCTAATCATGTCTGACCTATCTGACATTGAGTTGTATAATTGATATTACACAAAAAAAAACTTATATCAAATGGAAGACCGTCGTACTCTCAGACACTTGTGACTTGCTGTTTCTTATAACTCAGCACCTCGCAAGTTTTCTAATTAGAATTAGCTTTATTTAGATTCTTACATAAAAAGCAATTCAACATAACATTTTGCCTGCTTCTTTTAAAGTTTTTGTGAAAGAAGTGTAGAAGGAAATTTCGCAAGTAAATGTTTCCCGCTTATCGTCGAGTTCGGAATTCATACACAATTTTAAATTTTAATTGTATGCGACTAGTTAGAACTGGTCGTGCTCAAACATTTTTACGTGCTTACATTTGTTGACATCTCGCAGCACTAGAAATTAACGTCCACTACACATGGATCTCAATCATCAAAGACCTGAAGTAAATATTATATTGACGTATCAATATACTAGCGATCCGCCCCGGCTTTATTCATAAATAACATTCATAATATATACTAAAGCCTATCTCTTTATATTTCGAAACTGATTCCTTTAGGAGCCTCTTATATCTGTTCATATAGTCCCCAGCATAGTTTTCTGATGTGGTTATCTTAGTTGGACCATTTCGTTAAATCTAGCCAAAGCGAAATCTCTTTAGAGTCAGATGGTGTTAAAATGTAAGTAATATATAAGGTGACATTAAGTATTAATCTAGTTAGTATATTTCGACGTTGTAGTCAGTGAATGCGACTGGTTGCTGTAGAAGCGTTTCTTACATATATGTAAACGGAACGCACTAAGTAGACTCGAAACGAAATATCAGTTCTTACGAATACTTCGAACATGGCAAATACTGCAATTATTATTATGGTTATCCATATAGAATATATAATATTGCGTACCTACTGTCTATAAATTCTACAAATATACATTTTATATACAACTATACCAGAAGCTCTTCGCGGTTTTA
Source organism: Eumaeus atala (assembly GCA_017140195.1). Classification (NCBI taxonomy): domain Eukaryota; kingdom Metazoa; phylum Arthropoda; class Insecta; order Lepidoptera; family Lycaenidae; genus Eumaeus; species Eumaeus atala. Next base: position 251,684 of record JAFELO010000312.1, read on the forward strand.
TCGATGGTGGAGTTTCGTAACACTCGTTCTTAGCGGATGTGTGCAGGGTGCAAAAGGAACCTATCTGCCAAATGAAGACTGAGTAGTCTGAGCCTTTTGGTGTCAAAACGTTCACAATTATCGTAAAGGTGATACTTCAAGCTTATTTAAGTCGTAATGGATGAAAACGTCTGGATAGTTTTGACCATGACCAAATAAGAGGTCTCAGCTAACATTCACAATTCCATTTCCAAATTGCTCCCGATAGTAATATCATTAGCGTTTACGTCACACCGGTACCCCTCCAACTATAATAAGTGTTACATGAGAGTAAACGTTGATAGACGTATCGCATTGTTTATATCGCTATTACGACGCTGCAGCTGAACTGTTCAACTGAGCGATACTCATAAATACTTCATCCGCAGCCTGACGGCGAGCGCGCGGCTCGCGGCGCCCGGCGGGACGGGATCGGGCTCGCTCGCATCTCGCAACTCGCCGCTCTGCACTGTTCATAATTGCTATCGTAACTCGTGCTCGATATTTTAAATTATACATTTAAAGCCATGAATTGTTCATTGCAGCCAAATGACATGTAAACTTTTACGTTCTCAAATAATAAAATCGAGTTACTGTATAGTAATGATCTCCTTGGAATCAGGCGAGGATTAAGGATATTTAGTGTTTATCCTCTAAAATGTTCAAGCATTTAGCAGTACTTATCTTAGATATTTCGAGTGTAGTACTCGGAAACACTTATACGGGTGTCGTATAAAAATTGATATATATATATCTCATACCTACATACCTATTGTACAATATTATTTTGATTAAACCTTATTTGTAATCAAGCTTACTCTATACTAAACTATACTAAAGGCTTAAAGGTGTGTTTTGTGTCTCCTATTGACGGGTGCCCCGTCAATAGGAATAACTATTCACAGCTTTTTCCCCTGCACAGAAAAAGAAAAGAAAAAATTTGCGATCGCAGAGATCTTTTCTAGAGACGTTCGTCGACACAAAGTCGACTGTCGTCGTCACTAATAAAGCTGTTGTATAAAACTAAAATATAAAATCAATTTGGGATTCACTAGAGCGTAATAACGTCAAAATCTCAGTGCCTTGTATTCAGCTATTTAACAAAAGCGGAATATACCAATTAATAAAAGCGTGCATTACATTGTCCATAAAACACAATAAACGCGTCCCATAGTGGCGACAGTCGGGGTCTACCACAATCTGCCAAGTAAAGTAGTGACCCTCTATTTTGTGTTTGTAAACCTGTTTGAAACTACTACCGCTCTAATAAGAGTCGCTGATGTTATTCCATTCAGTTTCTTATAGGACCATTAACGTTTACACACAGACACACTTACATATAGAGATACGGACATCTCACTTTAAAAAAGTCGGAATAGATGTATAGGACCCAGAACTTGGAGAGAAGTAACTAGTAAAAACTCATTGTCGAAAATCGGACCCAACCATGACATATTAAATTTTCGGGGGGAAGTCAAATACACAGTTTAGATAGGAGTTTAATTAAAGAGAACACGACAGTACTTATTTTTAAACACTACACATTAAAGTTATAAGCGATTTTTTTTAATTTTCTGCCACGAAATAATGAAGTATAAACATTTAATTACCCTGTCCTTGTTATTTAAAAGAAAAGCTAGAATAATTAATAACGATTACAATCTTTGCACTAAGCATAATGTGTTGATAATGTTAGTATATCAACGTTAATTGGCGTGCGGAGTTGTATCAAGGTATCATTAAGTGTACAGCCGCGCGCCACCGCCACCCGCGGACGGCTAAAGTCAAGGTTAGAGTGCATTTAAATTGTGAATAATTCAGATATTCATAATGTTAACTAGAAAACGAAGCGAGCTCTTTTGTTTCAAGAGCTAGACGTGACACACACCTATAACTACGTACGTACGTATTTTTTTATCATTCACCATTTGTTAAAGGTTATTTAGATCTGTTTCTTCTTCTACAGTAAAACGATTTTCACGGATTTTATTTTTGTTTTGATTAGTAGTTTTTTTTTGTAGTGCGTACCATTCGCGTAAACAAATATGTTTTCTTTCTGTGCATAATACGTTATTTATACGAATTCAGACCGACCCCTGAATGTAGAGATGAGTGAAAATGAAAGTTTATCTTTTTCTGAGATAAACGTGGTGGTAGTAAGCGTAGTGACAAGAATTGGATGCCGATTCAGATTTCAGTCACCACGCGACTCTACATAGGCAAACATATTTTTTCCTTTAGTTAACACGTCAACTGAACATAACATACAATCCATGCAAGTCCTAAAATTCATAACCAATTATACACCTTATCAAATACTTTGATACAAGGAGTACGTCCGCTTCAAAATCGTACTCAAAGCGTTATTACAAATAAAGAAAAAAAATCCACAGCGAGATTTTACAATTTACATTCAAAGGATTCAAGATAGAGCAGGAAAATGAAACCCAAAAATACAAAATGGTACAACAGGAATGACACTATTTCGTAGACTTTATCATTTTGAATATGATTTCGTAGACGGAAATATTTTTATTATTTTTTGTCTATACCTATTTAGTTTATATATAGGTTTTTTTTTATAGAATAGGGGGGAAAACGAGATATCGGAGCCTTTTTACGATTACCGACGCCCATGAACATCTACATAATTACTATGCCAATGCGTTGCCTTCCTTACTCACCCCCCTCAATTGGGCCACCGGCTACTCACATACCACACGAACCACTTTACGGCGGTACTATGTGAGCGAGAGATACCTCCCCGGTCGTGCCGGCACAATTCCGTAGCATAGGAGGAAGTAGTGTAAATTCTAACATTTTCATTAAATCATTATAAGGTCTTTTTTCGCGAATGTTAATCAATACAATAAACTGTTTTTACGAACTTTATCGCGGTTTATTTCATTACTTAACTAGCCCGAAGTTTCGCCACCTCAAGACAACAATATATAACTAGTACCACTTGCGTTAGTCGGAACCACTAAATAATTATAGTTCTTCGGGTACTTCTAACTACTTGTGACACCTGGACATCTGTCATCTCAATCCACCCATGACCATTGGTGCTGCAAAGCTTCTAATACGTCGGACTTGTTAAATAATTAAATAAACAGCGATGAAATCTATAAATATAGTTTTATTGTAACAACCATTGGAACAAAACCGAAAGTAAAATTAGGTGACGTGTTGTGAGCAACGTTCAGTAAGAACTTTTACCAGCCCGACGGACTCGGTCAGTAACCCAGTGTTAGTGTTATGAGTAAAACTAATGGTTCCATTATGTGTTACACACTTAGCAGGTTCCGGCCCATGCCCCGTTCACCCCTAATCCTCGGCGACCCGTCCACTACGATGGAGTACAGACTTAATGAGAGTAAATAAAACCAGCCACAGCAGAGGCGCTTCAACTCGCCAACTTATTACTGCCCGGCTTTGTACTCTTGTGCGTCAACAATCGGAACTACTCAACGAACTTTCCCATTATAATCTTCTTTATTTTATTATTTAAAATGATATTTTGTGCAACCAGCGAAGATAGTCATGTTAGCGTTCATATTACATGATATGAGGATATCGCTATTTGCTATGAGCAAACATGGGCAGATGATAGTGGTATTGCTACTTGTTAATGTGTATTATATATAAAATTTTCGTGTCACAATGTTAGTTATATCCTCCTCCGAAATGGCCTATTCTTATCAAAAGTTATATGAATATCCAGCAGGTCTAAGAATCGGCTACTACCTATTTTTCACATCCCTAAGTGATAAAGATTGTTCACCCTTAATATTTTTTTAATGTTTACGCTTTACAGTGACAACAAATTCAATTCAATTTATGACAGAAAAGCGTCTGTCGGGACAGACATTATATATAATACATAATTTCAAAAAAATTGGCCATTACTTCTCAGCGATATACACGTGGAGACTACAGATTACGAATACCACATAGATGTGGCTAATGTTAAATAAATATAAAGCGTTCATATTCCAGATATTTAGTATAATTAAATACTTATACCCCCTGGGCCTCTATAGACTGACCATATGACGATGTTTCATAAGCTATGATTGTTTATAAATTACATTTAGACAAAAACTATTCCAAGAATATTGCTGAGGAAAAACCACCTGTGTGTTGACGTGAGATGAGAGGCAGCAGCGGCGGCGCAAGTCTATCTGCGCGGACGCCTTGCGCTTGTCAACCGCTATATTATCATCTGACCTAAATCTACGTGCAACATAAAACTCGCATATTTCCGATTAAATTTATTCTATATTTCTAAGGATATCGAATTTAGAGTTTATTTAGTCAATATCTAGTTATTCTATTAGAGTATAAAAATCTTAAATTTCATATAAATATATAATGGCAATTTTGTAGGAATCTCAATATAGGTATCACAAATCAACCATTATATGTTAGGAAGAGGTAGTGCCATCCTCCTATGCACAGGAATCGGGCCGGCACGACCGGGGTGGTACCTCTCGCTCACATAATACCGCCGTAAAGAGACATTTTCAGTATCGCGTTTAGTGCGGTTTGTGAGTAGCCGGTGGCCAAAGAGGGGGGGGGGGGAATTATGTGAAAGTATATGAGCGTCGGTAGTCCTAAAAGGGCTCCGATTTCTCGTTTGCCCCCTATTCTATAAAAAAAATATATCAACTCTTCAATAAATGTAAATGTTACACTCAACGGTTGTTCACCAAGTTCGGGATTAGACAGAGTGTGTCGGATGATGATGACAACACAACACAACACAACACAGTCGCTTACATTATTTATTGTCACGAAATGTTGATCGATCAAATCCATTAATTGAATTTTAAATATGCATACCGGTGGGAACAACATTCAGTGATCGTTTTCAAATATGAGGTGAATGTTAAGGGACGCCAAAGCTATCATCAGTATTCTTTCATCGGTTTGGCTATAAATTCAAATAAAAATGGAAACGTGACGATAATATATTGGCTATGGTGCCTTTTCGCAGTCCCAGAGCACAATAACTACCTAAGTTAAGGTAATCTAGACAATAAAAAAGGTATGTCGTTCGTAACAGCAAGACATCTTCACGTCAGATCCCTAACGGGGTAGGGAGCAGACAAGATAAGAAATGCGTGGTAAACTCACAGAATAACATCATCATGACATTAACAAATTGACAACCCTCCCCCTCCCCCTCTCGTTAGTGGGATTTTAAATTACGGCTATGAGTTCAACGCGTGGTGCGCAGCGGGCTCGCAATACGACTGTTTCCACCAGTTAGCTCTCCGATAATCTCCGTATCCCTGCGCGAGTCTGGTAAAGCGTTAAACTGATTTATCTCATATCCAGTTACATTTTAACAACCCCAAATATGTGCAAAATGAAGTTTAAATATATGTTATAGATAGCGTTCTCTTCTTTTCATTTTAAGTATTTAACTGAATGGGAACAATTGAGTATTCCGATCGTTTGATATTGTGTTATACCGGTGTTCATACAGAACGCATAGATTTGGTCCTGTTGTGTGTTAGGTAAATCCAATCCACCAGATTAAGCTAACCGAGCCTTATTAATAAGACAAAATGGACATCACGTCAACCTTAAAGCGGAAATGTTGAACTACCCTATACCCTGGATATTCTATATTGTATAGGGTACATTTTCAAGTAATGTTCAATATCATATTAAAAAATTTTTGAAACATTTTCAAATAATGTTTAATATTACTTTAAAGAAGAGTGATTCAATATGCAAATTCAATTTAAAAAAGTCGATAATTGGCAAACAATACTAACCCATCACATAAGCTCGTTTGCCTAATTAAGTTTTATAGTGAGTGTCCGAGAAAGTGTAAAGCGGTGGAGACTCGACCGCAAATCATTTATCATATGTAAAGGGAATGTAATGAACATGGGAGTTGGGGCGCTCAGAGCGAGGTCGTTAACGGAATTAGCTACCGCTCGCATGTCCAATCGGCCGCTCGACGCGCACGGTAATCTCTGTAACTACTTCGCAACTGGCATGGGATAATACAACGTAACTAAGAATTTGCTGTTGCTCTCGTGATTTGCAAAAGCTTCGCTCCATTTCTGTTTTAATCCCCAAAACTGTAGTTTTTAATTCAAATTTGATTCGTCTGTGTTGTATTCACTTATAAACCGTCGTCGTGGCTATTCTCTCTTTATTTTTATACACACATTTTTTATATGTGCCGCTTTTAACATCTTTACTAATATATACAAATTATTTTATATTTTAAGCGATTGTTCGGCGTAGTTTACAACCTATATAAAAAATCTGAACAATAAGGATTTGCGAAGTATATCGCGAAAAGTATGCCCAAGACTTCTAGGGCCGAATAATTATAAATTACAACAAATATAAGTAGAGTTTAGTTCCAAACCCCACCAGTTTTAATAAAACAAATTCGTTTTGTGGGATGTGTGATCAAATAAATGCTTACAACTACATTGTTTATAGTTCAGTGCAATATTGTATAGTGGTTTTCATTCGCCATCAGTGATTCCAAAGTTTTTGAAACTTGTTGAAGTCGTGAGCACGAATTAGCGATTATTGTAATAGGTTTGATGTTAGATCGCAGACCACAGACGAAACGCGCAAAAATTACGGCAGCCTCGGAGCGAGGCGAACAGAAGCTTGTGGCCGCTTACTATGCATTTATATGTTGTGGCGTCTGTGTTACAACGCAACATAAAGCGCTTATTATGACCTCATTATTAAAAACTCTACCTCAAGGGAATCATTCCTTTTCACCGAATTTTGTACATTATTTTAGATTTGTATCCGAATTTCATCTAAATCCTTTTTGTAGTTTTTGTGTGAAATAGTAACAAAAATACATTAAATTTTCGTATATTAGTAGAGTTATTGACTAATTTAGAAACGAAAATCAATATGAATTTCGTTAATTTAGATTAATATCAACAAATAAAAGAAAAACACTTAGAAAAATGATTATATATCAGTCCAATTATTTAGCATTAATCCGTCGATCGAATTAATTTTGTGGATTTTATCGTTAAGACAGCAAATTTAAATATCAAAATCACATTAGCGAATGATAATAATAATAATTTTACGGCCATATAATACTTGTCTTTTATCTTAATCTTAAGTGACATTTTTGTCGTTGTTCTATATCCAAATAAAAAAAAATTCTTAACTGAAAGTAGTTCGCATTTTTCCTTGCGCGATCACAAATGTTTGAGTAACAGTAAAAAGCGATCCAAGTCTGACTCATATGGGTAACATGGATACGAGTAGGGGGGCCAAAGGCAGACCTACGACTTGTGATGGACGAGTGATGGTTAGTGGTGAAGAAAGATGACGAATTATTGTCCAATTTTATTTATATATCAAAGAGGGCGTAAAGCCATCTTCATGGTCTTACTCGACGAGTTGATACCTATTACGACTGTTTAAAGACATTATGATCGAGACACAGCTATATATTATATAATAAATAGTTATTTTCAAAAGACGTTGTTTAAACAAAAAAAATATTATGGCGACTAAAGTAGACACTTACTTTAATCTAAGTAATGAAATGAGAGTGTTTGTTTACATTTAAGTACAATGACTCGTATAAATTTAGTTACAGCACTTACGTATTCTAAATGTTGATTTTTTATTTTTACATAGGAAGAGGTAATGCCATACTGCACAGGAGGAGGCAGTGCCGTGCATGGTGCATGGCTCTGCCTCCTCCTGTTCAACGGAACGGCCCCGGCCGGGCGCCGGCTCGACCGGGGAAGTACTCCTCGCTCACTTGATGCCGCCGTGAAGTGACAGTGTCGCTGTCGCGATTCGTGCGGTTTGTGAGTAGCCGGTGACCCATTGGGGGGGGGGAGGTGATAGGAGGGCAACGCATCTGCGTAACAATCATGCGAATGTCATGGCGTCGGTGGTCATCAAAAGGCTCCGTTTATGCTGGTGTGCCCCCTTATGCTATAAGAAAAGGGACAGATAAAATATTATTATGTAAGAAATAATCAATAATGCGTGTGGCCAATTGCTTTTCGCGCACGGAACTTTAGCTGAACGGCGATTGGTAAGCGATTACTGAACCCGTGGAGTTCGGTAATCGCTTACCAACCGCCGAACCTGCGGTTCGTTTACCGTTTTATGAATTAAAAAAGAAAATTAGTCCAATAACTAACTGCTGTTAGACTCTGAAATCGTTCGATAGTTAGTTTGTCAATTGAGAGTCTTGAGTGGGAAGGGCCCTCCTGCCGTTCGTAAAATTAAATCATAGCCGTTGTTTAATAACAAATTTAATATGATTACATGCTCATATCCATATAGTATCATTTACATTCCCACGTGAAGGTAATTTAGTATATTTCAAAGTAATGTGGAAGTATATTTTCTATATAAAATTCTCGTGTCACAATGTCACATAGTATGGGCTATCAACTATATTTTTTTTAAAGTACAAACCCTTAAGAATCCTTTATATTTTTTCGGTTATTTTTAAAGAGTGATCGGCCCGTGAATAACAGGGGCTAAAACCATCCTAGGGAATCAGATTATGCAATGGTAAAAACCGCTCAAAAATTCGTTCGGTAGATTTTGGCAAAATCGATCACTTAAAGACAAGCTTTCGGTGATTTTGTTTGTCTACAACACAAAGCTATTAATATTTTTTTTCAGTTCCTGAACAATAAATAAGTTCATTCGTTTGTTGAGCATCGCCGAGGAAGAGGTTTTTATTATCTAGAAACAAGTCGAAAGCATTTGCAATGTAGATGTCACCTCGGGTATAAATATTTAATCAGTGCATAGGATTTCCTACAACACGAAACAGCAGTGTTTTTTTTATTACAGGCGCCCATAAACATTTTGACGACTGGCTAGCTCAGTTGGTAACGGGGTCGCGGGTTCGAATCGCGCCTTGGCCATGTGTGTTTATATATGTATTATATGTCATTCTATAATGAAAGTTTTAAATATACAATATTACTTAAATATATTTAAAAAATCTAAAATATATTTCCGTTGTCTACTGCTTGTAACACAAGTCCTTACAGTACTTAACCACAGGACTAAGCTAACGTGGTGTGATAAGTACAAGTTTGTCTCCCCTCTAACGGGCCACCGAAAACCGACAAAACGCACTAAACGCGACAGCGTCGCTGTCACTTCACGGCGGTTTCATGTGTGCGAGAGGTACTTCACCGAACGTACCGGCCCAATTCGGCAGCGATGTAGCATGCTACTACATGTTACCACAGGTACACACAATAAGGTTCTCACGATAAAAATCGTTCATAAAAATCCTATATAAAATGAATTAATAAAATTGGCATGAAATCGGAGCAATAAAGTACATTAAAACGGAATCGCCAACAATTTGCATACAGCTAACATGAGAATGTAATGATCAATAATGACGACGAACCAATAATACCTATACATGTATAGAACACACGGTTAGGTATATACAAAAGTTAACCAAAATGATTATAAGCCGATTGTGTGCTAAACGCTATTGTTTCCGAGACAAAAGATCTAGATTGTGGCTCTCCCACCATTGCCGTATAACACACACAATTATGAGCACCGACCGGTTTATTACAAGTATAAGCATTTGAACGTGGACTCGGTAAACAGATGCGGCACTCCGTGTCACTGTATCTCGCCGTGTTTACTCTGAGATATCGTTATTACAGGTTTTATGGAGGTTCATTTTTATGGCGCTTCTTGACACCGGCGACCGTTACTTACCAGATATTCGACGGTCGGGCCGCGTGTGTGACAGGTATTATGTGGGTTGAGACCGGCAACGCAACACATAACAATTAGCTCGCACTCGACACATCCCGCAGCTAGGTTCACCGGGTCCTCTCGGCACGAAGGGTTGAAAAGATTCAAGATATGATTACAATAAAACTACTTTTACGGATTTTATTGCGGTTTATTTAATCATTTCACTGGCCAGACGTTTCAGAAGCCTTACAGCAACCATCACAGATGAACTAAGATGACAGATGTCGAGATGACACAAGTTACTAAAAGTAACCGAAGAATTATTTAGTTGTTCCAATTAACGCAAACAGTACTTATAATTGCAAGTTATAACTTATTTAAAGTATCTCCTCAATAGTAGATGACAAACCACAGCTGTGATACATTATTATTTTATTCTTCAATCCAATTAAAGCAGAATCCTTCGCAGTCTTATTTTAGAACTACTCCTTCACAACGCCACCATGGTTTTTATGTTAGACTCCTTTGAATTATAAAAAAAATCAAGAGTGAGAAGTCGTTGTTTAGACCTAAATTTCTTAACTAGAATCTCAGGCCAATTTAAAAAATTGGTTAAATTCTTTATAGGTGAAATTGTAATAATTTGGCGACTATAGAGGCCCATAGACATCCGCACGATTATAATGCTGGTGCTCTTCTCCAATGGGACACTTTGCTAGAGTATTATTATATTAACATTGATATAAACATCATATAACACCATAAACACCACGCAAATAAAGATGTGTACCCACTCTTCACAACAAATAAGTTATTTATTATGCAAATCATATTCGCAGCTCTTGGTTTTAAATTTTTTCTCTAGAGCATCGCCTGAAAAATTGAAGATTCCAGAAGTGTCTCACGGGAACGCGTGTTAGTGATGTGAATTTGTTATACCGATAATATTAGTCACCAGTTTTATAGTAATATATTACTTATTTTAATCTTTTGCAAATATTTGTGCTATTTTTGAACCCTGTGTTCAAATTCAATTATATGCATAAAAATGTATCAAAATCGCGTTGTAAACCCATTTAGGACTAATGGCCAACAATCTGTAGCAGTGTGAAATTATTTCTATTATTTTTATTAACACATTTGTTATTACATATCCACAGAGGACGTTACCAGATAATTTTTATGACGATTTTGTGAGAAATGTTATTTTTTTAACAATAATTTAATTAATACTTATGTAATCTTAGCTTTCAAGAAAATATTATGCTTGGAAATTTTTAACTACATAAATTACTACAACAAAAATAAAGCTTAAAATAAATAAGGCATTTATCGATATATTTCGAACAACACTAGACACGGCCGTATCAAATAATTCAGTCCGCTTTGTTATGGTAATGTCTTCGTGAAATTATCTCTTCTGTGTATAATCTGAGAACGTATAAAAAACTTTAAAACGCAACGTAAAACGTTATTACGATTCCACCTGAGAGCGTTCGCACGACGGATTTACCTCACGTACGACGGGCCCATGTTTTTATTATTTGGGTCACTGTGTTTAAATGTCAATAATGTATATATGGGAGCGGCTGTGAAACTGGTCGTGACCGATGATAATAGCCACGATAGAAGAATATGGAGGGCACCTCATCCGTGTCCGACAACGCTGTACGCCGTCCATCCATAAGTACAGTCTCCAGTTTGGGATCACAGTAATATTCATAATGTGTAAGATTGTAAAAGCCACTTTATAGAATTTTTTCCTATGCTGAGGCCAGTTCCGTTTATAAATGATGGCATTGAAGGTCTTGATCATGACGTAAACGTATTCTGTTCTTTAACATGACTTATGTTTTTTCAGAAAGGTTCAATGGTTTATCCGTGCTTAGCGCATATACGTTTTTGTATATATGATTACTAACATATTATACAAATATATCAAAAGTATAATTATTAATAATGCCGTTATTTACTTGGGTTACACAATCATTTACCTACGTTTTAGTCACAATCTCTTTCACTTAAACATTATGGATGTACAGAACAATCACAGCCGGCGCACGTCACTTCTTATTGTTTCAGACAAAATAAAATATACTTTCACGCAGCGTTGTGGAGTATGAAGTCGTACATCTCCAACACCTCATACATAATTCAGGGTAGACATGTCATCGGCGTTTGATCATCTCTCGCTACCTAAGGGGTGCTCAAAGGGTTCAAAGATTCCCGACTCGCTCAAACAGAAATTCGATTTAATTTTATACAAACTCTCTCAAATACTCGGGGACTGTAAGTTGAGAATTAATTAACGTAAGACGAAATCAAAAGTGATTAATTATTTTAATCTCTTTACATATACACATTGAGTGTGTTCAAATAATCTGGGTTACGAATACTCCTTGAGTAATAGGTATGATTAGACAATGAATTTCCTGCGGCGCCGTATGCGCGGGCTACATATACAAATAAAATTTTTTGTAACATAGTCTTTTTCCAAGTTTGCGAACATGGCAAGAATGACAAACATCTGAAATGAAAATGAACATTATATCATTCGGACATCTCCTTAAAGCATTGTACGTTATTGCTGTAATAGGAAATAATTAGTAACTAGAATTCAATTAAACTGTCTAAGGCTGGGTCGGGGATCTGAAGTCAATTTGAATTTGCCAGTGTAGAAGAAGGTGGATATTTCAGTGTAAAAATGTATTTAAAAATATGAATAGCAGATACAATAGATTCATTTTCTATACATCTATTTTAACATAACATATATTATTCACACCAGATCCCTTAAGGGATGAAACCGTCATATCACGATCCTCAATGATTTATGTTCATACGAAAACTTAACAACACACCGGTCGCGAAAGCTGTTAGCACTAACTTCGGAGAGCACAGCCATAATTTTGTTGTTTCAATGAAACTACTTACCATAATTAATTAATAAATGTACATTCGATATTGCACTTTCCGGACGTCCATATTAAATGGCGATGTTTTTGCGAATTTGTCTGTTATTTCACATTTATGAAATACATGTGAGCGAGTTCCGTTACATGTGGGCGAGTTCCGTTACATGTTTTATTTTGTCGAAACGTTCGCTCGCCAGTCGACCGTTAAAGGACTTGTTGAATATTATGTTTATATCCGTTTATTAGTATACCATTTTAGATATTTGATAAATAATTTCATGTCATATTTTGAAGCACCAAAAGACACAATCTAAATTAAATTTAATGAAATCTGACAGAAGAGCAAATAAGGGAAAAGGTATCTCGAGAGCGCTAACGTCAGCATTTTTGTTATTACGAGACATTTGATAAACATTCACTAGAATTCGCAATTTTTCAATACTAAATCTAATTGAATGCACAACAAGTTTTAGTACTGAAAATGAATAGATCATGCCTATAAGCAGATAAAAACCTACAATATACTAAAAAAAAAACATGTTTTTAATAATTATAGGTACACTATTATTTTTAATAAATATAAGGTATACTACAGTATGACTAACAAATTACAATTTACCGTCGGCGTCACAAGCACGGCAAACACTTATCGAGATGGAATACAAATAAAGCTGACCAAACACGATAGTGATGGAGTTATTGAAAGGAAAACATTTATTCATCATATCATTAGATCTTACAATCGCATTAAAGAAGTCACCACCAGTAGTTCTAATTCTACACAGACCTGAGAAGAATCGGGCAAATAAACTCAGTTATTTTAATATTACCGGTCCATATATGTCATGACTTAACTACAATGTACAGAGCCCCTTTAATAACTCTCTCTATTGGTGTCCTCAATGTTAGTACTAACTTATATTCTCGGAGAGAAGGAGCAAAATATAAATATTTCTTTCCTCCCAATAGAGAGTAAAAGTATATCTATATAAAAAAATCTTTATAAACGTGCTTTACTCTTTATAAGAAATAAGTAATCATGGGTAAGTTATAGGTAACTATACAATGCTATGTAAAACTATTACCTTAAGCTAGACTGCGAAGATATTGATCTGTATTAGATATAATACTACACTTGAACCTTTAATAATAATTAACATATTTGGCGGCACATATGGAACTCGCGGCGGTTTTAGTGAGTATTCGGCACTATAATGTACCGCGTGCCCTATTGCCCTAGTGCACTACTGAACCGCACACAGGGCCGATGATGGCGCACAAATGCGTTTCCCCGAGGAAGCAAAAAAAATGAAATCCCCGTCTTACGCCGTGTATCACAGTCCTGCGGTGGTACATTGCTACCAGCCCGGCACACGCTACGGCGTGTAACTGCAGTTCGTATGTAAAACACTCCCGTTTCACCGAAACGCTATAAACAAACATCGTAGAGACGCGATGGTTAATTCATGTGCCTTGTTTATGTTCACCGCAGGCATCCGTGAGATTAAATCAGGGGAACAGACAATAAATCCGGTAGTCGCATATAAACGATTCTGTTAGGCAGCACTATCGATGGGCATTCGATGTTAATGGTTCATTAATAGAGCTATAGTACTTGGACTATGAACGTCAGGATTTGGTGTTTGTTTTCAAATAGTTCATCGTTGGGGAAAGCAAACTATGGGAGCCTTTGGCAACTATTGACGTCCTTAGACATACGCATTTATATATTCTCACGCAGATGCATTGGCCTCATTTCCTCCACTCCAATAGGCCACCGGCTACGAAACACGACAGCATGGCTGTCACTTTACGGCGGTCTAACGGCATGTGCGCGAGGAGTACCTCCCGGTCGTGCCGGCCCAATTCGGCTACAATACTCAAAACACTTGTCAAACAGTAAAATACTACATAACAATGACAGAAGTAAAATATCTGTACTCATTGCAGGAGCGGCGGCCATAACTTTGTGTTGAACATAGCTGAGACATTTGTCGTTCACCACACACGGCTGACACGCCATGTACTGTGGGAATATTACGATGGACGACACCCAACGGACGACAGTGGGCCCAGTCTATCACCAGGATTTGGTCGCAACTGAACGGAGTTTTTGACAATTGAGGACATTTGCGCATACATGGCACGCGTTAAGGATGGATAGGTAACGACGTAGCTGCATCGAGATAATCAGGACTGACGAGGCCAATGACAACTTCTGTCCTTGTGATGTCAGGCCTCAGAAAAGGGAGAGTAAAATAACGAGAGGGCACTTAAATAATGTGTAGAGAGCCAAGAATTGTAAGTTGGGTCACAGAGCCGGTGAGCAAACCCCCGTGCGTCTCCCATGATTCGCTCCGTATAGGGTTGGAGCATATACGGAGGTTTTACAATTCGGTGGAGGTGGGTAGGAACGTGGGTGGAGGTGTATAAGTGATGATGTCACTGTACATATAAAGTGATATACTCACATGGCGCAGGGCTGGGCGGTTCCGCACAAATGCCGATGGACTTGCTGGGGTCGTCGAGCAGCGTCTGTGCCAGCGAGTAGTCGCCGAGCTTGATCTGGATCTGCTGACTCACTCGGTCCCGATTTCCCGTCACCTGTTGCAACACAATCACATTTAAGTGCATATTTTTATACTAGCGTTTGTTGTACATTATGTAGCCACTAACCGACTTGACCACGACCCCGGCTCGTGATCACAGCTGGTGTAACCCGGCCGCAACGTCAAGCAAGTGTTTATTCGTTGATACCTTTTCAAAGTAATTATTTACGTATTTAAACTCGTAAAGCAACAACAAAGAGCAGCCACTTGTTTCTCGAGGCGAGAAAGCGTCTCTCTTACTCCGATCAACTTTAGAAGTATTGCTACATAACTCACATCCGCCAGTAAGTGTAGCTCATTTCAAAAGTCAACTTATCTACTCGTTTTCGTTTGTGGTTCCGACTGCTAGTTTCCCCGTTATAATATAAAATGACATTATATCATTTTGTTCTAACTATATATTACTACTATTGTTGTAATTATCTCAACAGTATGAGCTATGTCACTTCCGCTAAGATAAATGATCTTCGAAACAGCCGTTGGATCGTGTGGGAAGATCGTCTACGTGCGACCGTCCGTTTATTTTGTATGCCAGTATTAACATCATAATTAATTATTATTATTATTATGACCAGCTTTAATCTTAATATGATAAAACAACTTTAACATATTCTATCGTGGTTTACTTTTATCCTTCCAATTCTGAACATAGTTCTCGGTACTAGGACCAGTCCTTTGATAAATGGGATAAATGGAATACCAAAATCCTTCTGAAATTATATTGTATTATTAAATATTAAAAGCCAGAAGAAATTTAACATTAGAAACATCGAGGCATTATGAGTTACTTTCAACAACTGCAGCACACCTTTAGGCCGCTTCCATTATCTTGAAGGCAGAGATAAACGAGTGCCAGACGTTAAGGTCCTTACAGATTTGAATAGCTTCCTCCACATTAGTATACTCTCAACAGTGTACTGATAAAGCGATGATGGTTATGACGAGGGTAATCCGAAACAAATTACAGAATAAAGTTTCTATAATACGAAGTAATATTTCAAATATGAATAAGGAAAACACTGTTGCAAATGAGCAAAGATTAATTGTTTGGTACGTATTAAATATAACGGTCCATTCATGTTGAATTTGGGGCCCTGTTCGCGTCCAGCCGCATCGCGACAGATATGTGTTTAGTTCCTAATGACGCGTATATCTAATCTCATTTGCGCAAATTAAAATTGAGAAAAGCTTATCAAATTCACACATGCACAGCTCGATAGCGTTGTCAGTGCGTCACATTCCAAGGCCAAGGCGCTACCTTAACATCTGCTAATTATACATATAGATAACAGACGTAGATATGCCTACGTCTGTTTCATAGCTATTATACGGTTCATTTTTAAGGAGGCTAACAAGCTGCCTTAGGGTTTTGGTGACTAACGACGCCCATAAACATTCACCGCTATGTATGGTTCTCATTCACCACATCCCCCTATGAGTCACCGGATTGGGACGATCCTCACGGACCATCACTTCTCAGTTCACACCGGTCTTGTAATAGCGAGAGGTATCACCCCGATCGTGCAGGGCCGATTCGGCTTCTGTACTTACAGAATGATATTTCTGATAATGACAGTTGCAAATCCTGCCACAGAACTTCATATTAAAATGTAAATAATTTACCTAAATTGTTTATACACCTGGTATGGAATGCAAAAGGCGCGCCGCAAAACTATGCGATGAGCGTTTAAAAACTTTCACCAACGGAAATCCTTTCCTAGCTAGTGTGTTCATATTTTACCGCACACGCTAATACTCCTATGAGTGCAAAGTACTGTTAACGTTAAGTTCGATAGAGTATGCTTCAAAAATGTAATATGACATGGTTATACCAATTTTGTGTTCGTGTCAAATGGTAGTCACGCAGTCGGTATGGCGGGAGTCAAGCAGTGGCCGCCATAGACATACGCGCCTGTAAGACTAGGCGTCTTTCAGGCGCGTTGCCGGATTTTAAGGAATAAGTATGTTCCTTTTTTTGAAGATCTCTGAGTCATATCGGATCGGAAATACTAATAATATAATTAAATAAATTAGAAGACCACCAGCTGTACGCCCACGGCGGAAACCGTACTCGCGGTCACTAATTTTTCGATGTTCTTCGAAGTATTGCAAGAGCTGATAACCATAACTTTGGAAGACAAAGGGGTTATCGCAATAGGTCGGTAGTTGGATGGATCGGAGCGTCACCTTTTTGAGGGATCGGGTGCACTGAAGCTGTCTTCCAAGAGCTGGGGACACTCATCTTATGAATATCCAGGGAAAGAAGTGCTTTACATACGGCACTCTGACGGAACATAATATCCGCCATCGACTAATCACACCGCGGGATAGTAGACGGTGGATTTCCCTCAACATCGACGCAAAAAGAGAGCCTTATGGGCTCTCGTTCGGCTTTCTCTTTTGCGGCATGGGAAAGCGATTCATCACTCCGGTGCAAAGAAGGGAAGGATGGCTTAGCAAAATTCCCTAAGACAGGCGAGAGACTAGTTCGCCTTCCTCCAATTTTGCTTACGTGCTCTGATTTTGAATTGGCAACAAATTTTTTTAAGGACCTAGAGGCAGAATTACACTCCTTCTTTAGTGCTCTGGTATTCGCGTCCTGTGAACTTACCCCTGCTGCATACGCTTCGTAAAACACAAGTTTAAGACGAAGTGCCAACTTACAGGATCGCCCAAACCAAGGTTGTGACTTGCCACCAATCGGCACCGCAGAGAACAGAATAAAAAGTTACATTCCCTGAGTCACCACCTCAGCGGCAGACTCCGCAGTGGCGTCAAGGTTATCCAGCGAGAAGCAAATCCGTCCCCATAGGTAGGAGCCCAAGAATTACCGCATCCCATCCCAATCTGCTGACCTATAGTGACATATATACGCGACGACAGCCTACAAAATCTGGCCGCGGTCTACGTCTAGTCGGCACTGTACTCCTTATCAGGCAGTGGTCCGACGAGCCTAAAGGAGAGTTGACGGAAACCAGGTAGTTGTACAGATCAACAGAATGTCCAACAGGGAGGGAGTACGGTTTTCCACGTCTGGGATTCCAATTGTGCCAAACCGTATGCCAAAGCAAATTCATGAAAAGATCTTCCCGTTTCATCAATAGTACGTGAACAAAGCCAACTGGCGTGATGGGCGTTAAAATCACCAATTATCACGATCTCTGCAGTTGGAATCTGTTGCACCACAGAATCCGTAGCCACTTCTATGTGCTCAAGGAGTCGGAGCACGCATAGATGCGTGTATGGTTATCGCTATCTACACGCAGCCAAATAACGCAACGCAACGTTAATGTCAATGTCACTTCGCGGCGGAGTTATGCGTGAGAGAGAGGTAGTTCCTCGGGCGCGCCAGCCCAATTCGACTGCATACAAATTGAATGTAGTGTGCGCTACCCCTTACAATGCGCTTCACGAATTTTTCATCTTAAAGCGCTGCTTGGAATCTCAGAAGCACACTGCGACATTTTACGTGTATGAAATTTCAGGTAAAGCTAAAGATACTTAATATAATTGCGAATAATCCCAGATGAATCTTATGCACAACAGAGTTATTTCTGCTGTTATAGAACACGTTCAGCTGCCTCCTTTATTGTCATTCCCCATTCAATACAAATCCTACAAAAGTACGTACTGCTAGCAATAAGTTGAATCACGTACAACACGAATTGCTCGCTTCCCCTCGCACTATACCGTAGTCACAATCGATAAATATTTACAAGATAACTTTTATAAACACAGCCTCAAATGAACTAATATAGGAAAATTGTAAATGTTCCAATCTTTCGGCTGTTCCGCTATGTAATGATTTGGATCAGTGATGGGTGTCAGCAATTAGTGACAGACGCCTAATGGAAACCCATTTCTTGGAAGTAAAAGATACTTATGTCTATTATAATTAGGAGGGAAAAGAGAAGAGCGTTAGATCTGATATTATAACATATTAGAATTAGTTTTGGATGCTTAAAAAATTATATCCGCTACTACGGATATGAATCTCTACAGCTATTACTAATATCACAGTGATTACAATAAAACTACTTTTACGATTTTTATCGCGGTTTATTTAATTATTTAACTAGCCCAACGTTTCAGAAGCTTTAAAGCAACTAAAATAATTAAATAAACCGCGATAAAATCCGTAAAAGTAGTTTTAGTGTAATGAGTTCGTGTACACATTCGTGTACAAACTTAAGACACCAATATCACTGTGATAATGCATATATATTTTCATCTAATTATTGAATATTTAAAATGGTATAAGATCCGAAAAAAAAAGGCACGGATACGGATATGATCTTCCACGGATATCTGCGGATACGGATACGAGTATCTAACACATCATTAATTGGTTTATCTTTGCCAAGTCACAAGCTACGAACCATTAACCTCCATCTAATATAAAAACTGGGTAGAAAATTTTCGTCTAGGTTTATATAATAAAACAAAATGATTGTATGTATGTATTTTCAATGGTAAATTGGTTTAAGTTAATGGGTGACGTGTATTATTTGAGGTCAAGGGTTACACACACGATCGCCTATAAGGTATAACGCTGTGGCCACCGTTAATCCGCGTGTGAGACGGTATTATCGCAGCCTCGCAAGGGACAGAAGTCAATGCAGAGCTTACTATATAATCAAGCCGCAAATTATATGGCAGGGATGATGACGTTTTCCAACTCTATAAAATATAAATGAACGTCTTTGCTTGTATTTGAATGTGTAATAATAAACTTAATGAAAGTAATACTTTTAAAATAAATTAAACGGTACGAATACGGACGTACGTACGGACTATACGCCCCGTTGTAACGGGCGATGTTAAATGTTACGTATAGGCATCATCTAAACTTAGGGTTGTTACGAACAAACGTGTAGGCGTCGCGTGGGAAAATAATTATTTACTTTTAAAATGCGACTTCCATTACATCATTAGAATACGAATAAGAGAAGAAAATGAAAAGAGCTAATTAATTCATTAGTAATACTTTTAAATTACTTGGCCCCTATTTAAAAAAGGATAATAACATTTAATATAGAAAGTAGGAGTAGATATTTGATGGCATTCAACATGTTTAATCGCCCAGATACATACAAATAAAATTAAAGTCTATAATAAAGTCTATAGTGGATGCGCTGTGATAATAAAATCGTCAGAATGTTCTCAAAACGATAAATATGTCGTGTCAGTAGCATCGTGTTTGAACTAAAAGTACATTACACATTAGATTCAGACGTATGAGCGCCAAGGCGATTGGGGACAGCAGAAGTGATTCCTATCTCAAATCGAAATCACCCCCTTTTATGAATAGCCTTCGGGTAGTTACGACAACAGTTGTTGTCAAAAACACACTATTCGGTTACTACCCGTATTTCATTATGTATTGATATAAAAAAATAATTTTGTGAAGTAAAACATCTAGAAATTAATGTTATAAGCATTTATAGGTACAATGTATGCCGGACGACATTTCTGAGAGCCTATTTGTGAGTATAAAGATAGATTGTAAATCTTTTCTTGTGTAGTTTTTACTATACTATTATTTATTCAGCAGCCAGCAATTTGGACAGAAATCCCGAAGCTCCGTCAGATTCTCACGTCGCCTATACTGCAGAGCTTGAAGACAAAAAATTTCAACCAATGCATTCTCCCCGTGATGACCTACGGGGCCGAAGCAAGGTCTCTAAGTTTAGGACTGGTCCGCAAGTTTGCGGTGGCTCAACGGGCTAGTGACCATGCTATGTTGGGTGTTTCTTTGTCCGATAGGATTCCTAACGAAGACACAAGGCAGAGAACTAAAGTATCCGATATCATGCGAATAAGCTCACTGAAGTGGCAATGGGCTGGTCACACACTCAGAAGTACAGATGGCAGATGGGCCAGCAAGGTTCTGGCGTGAAGGCGTTTAGGAAAACGAGTGTTGGTCGACCGTTCACCAGGTGGGAAGACTATCTCCGTGCAGTGGCCGGTGCGGCCGCCTTGGCGTTCATTGAGGGAGGCCTATATCCAGCAATAGACCGATAAGGACTTCGTGCGGTTTGTGAGTAGCCCGCGGTCCATAGGGGTGGGGCGTGAAAAGGTGTGCAACGCATCGGCATAATTATGCTGATTGTCATGGGCGTCGGTAGTCGTTGAAGGACTACGATTTCCCGTTTTTCCCCCTATACTGAAAATTAGGCTGACAATTATGTTGATTATTTCTTAGCACTTAATATGTAGTGTTTTCTGTGTTCATTAGACTAGTCAAATTCTCACCCTCTTCACCGGCCTACATTTTTGTAACCCACCAAGTGGTTTCTTCCAAGGGTGTCCGTTAAGTATTTGGTTTATGCGCTTTTCAAATTAAGGCAACTACAACAAAACGAGCAGAGAAGAGAGACCAGGGCCTTGATAATATTGCAACTTTTTTTTTTTCGGAGGGACCTAATACTGGTTGGCGGCGTTAGTCCGGCCTCAACAGTTCGACTGACTACGAAGACTTTTTTGTCTTCAGGTTTAGGGAGACGATAGGGGGACAGACCCCCCTCTTTTCCCGCAGATGGGAAGAGATGAACCGGGTTCATTGTGGGCGTACCCTATAGTGATTACTTTTGGGACCGAAAGGAGGGAAGCGGTCTTCCTCCCCACTCTAATGGGATGGCCCGCGCACGATGCCGTTTAAGTTGCGGTGTCGTGGATAAGGATAATTGAGCTCGTTTAGTGTTTGGCTTATCTGAGGAGGCCGGTAATATTGCAACTATAAATATGTATAATATGGATGATAAAACATATAATAAATATTCATTCTTGTATATAAACAGTAAATATAAATAAAATAAAATGGTATTCATATAACAGTTAGAGTTTAGACTAAGGCGTAAAATGAAGACCTGTAAGTATTCATCTTACGCCTTACATTACTATCAATAGTACTAAAACTGTTTATGTAACTTATCTAGACAAAAGATGTAATCAAAAAGGAGACAAGGTATGATAACCCTTATGTTAATTACATAACTTATTAGCCATATCCGCGATATTTAAAACTTCATTAACCTTTTAGGAACCTATAAATGGAAATTCCAGTAATGAATTAAATATAATTAACTAATTAATACATATTACTTACGAAACCGATAAATATTGCCAGACGCGTTTCTGTTTTACGAAATAGTTTTTAATGAGGAATACATTATATGCTGAGTTAATATATTTAAATAATCCAAATGAGTGAATGCGTTAAATCATTCTGATAAAGTATGAAAAATATATTAATAAGTCAAATCATTGTAAAAACTTACAGTTTTATAAGTGTAACTGGAAGTTTTAACAGTGATCAATATCATATAACCGGAATGACAGGATTGTAAAATAGCTAAATAAAGTCCGATACAATCCGTTAATTGGCTGGAAAACACTTTTTGTAACAAATTTGTGTTCAAAAGTGACAACGCGCTTTGCAAATATGAAGAGACGGCTATATACTTTATAGCCGACACATTAGCATAGAGTCTGTATGAGATACCTTGCCTTGTCTTTTTAGACGCCTTCATTATAACAAGATTGCTTTTTTAAGACGGTTTTTTTTTTGCAAATAACTTTAATTACCTAGTGTGCGGGCGAGCCTACACACGAACCGTTGTATTCCGTACAATTCGTTGTCTCCACTTTCGTCGATATGTGTGTAAAAATAACAGGGAATATCGTCGCCATCAACATAGTCCTTTCTCCGTATACGACTAAAACAGAGCTGCTTCACTTAACGATATCTGCTAGACCAACCAAACTTTAACAACATGATCATTTGTTTCCCCTAACCAGTCCACCGATGAACTTCCCAATATCCGATCATCTACTCGCATCCATCCCGGAGAGTCAACTCTAGATAAATGGCCTAAATCAGTGATTTAAAAACTAGTCGAAACCTTAGTCAAATTTAAAATTTAGAGATACTACTTTAATTATAACTAATTCTACGAACTGTAATGTGTGCTTGTTCAAGTTTCAAGTACCAGTTTCACAAATCCCCTAGGGGTTTGACATACTCTAGGTATCACTGGTCTTGATCATATGAGGTATTACGTAATTTAGTAGACATAATGTGAAGCAGCTCTGCGCAGTCGCAGCACGCGCTATTTAGGTCTCTCTCGGCGGCGAGCGCCAGCGCGGGCGGGTCACAGCAGCCATAGACAAGGCGTCACAACTCTGTCAAGGCTAACACTGTTTACGTTCAGCACGACAGTCTACTACACGTCTAAAATTACTTCACCGCGCCTCAATCATGTAGAACATGCCCTATCATCAGCATCAGACCTATTCACTGCTAAAACAAGATCAGATGTGGCAAGCCTGAGCCGCGTCTATTGGTCGATAAATCGAATAGAGTATAATCATTTCATATTATTGTGTTGATTGAGATCAATGAAATTTACTGTTTTCTTTCCACAGAAAATTCAAATAATCGTCGCTATACCAACCCTGGATTGAGCTACACAAGCTTTTCAATTTTTCTTGACGTTGTTATATAGTATTGTTTGAAAATGTGACAGGTAAAATCGCCGTACAATTATTACCATATTTATAGGTACCTAAATTAAGTAAGAAGATACTTAAGTTCTATACCTTGCTCCCTTGTTGTTCTATATCTAATCGTAGTAAGCCATGTTGCACTATAACTTTTATTTTCATCGATGGTCAATAAGAAACAAGAACAGATATATAAAAGCAATTCTATTACCATTGCTAAATTGAATTCGGTGGGAGCACTTGGTTTTCGGGGGGAGTAGTCGGGGTATGTTGGGAGCGGTAATAAATTAGTGAATGGCCGGAGTAAACTGTTGGGCACGCTTTTAGAGCGTACCGGCGATAAATCGCGTGCGTTGTGTCAACGGCCGTCGGAGTCCGGACTGGGCCACGGGGATGCGTCAAGCTTCGGCGACAAACAAGCGCCGCCCACAGGGCTGTCGCACGCAGTTTTTTCCTTCGACGAGTTCGTAGTATAAGCTAATACATAGATATCTTAAAAAAACATTTAATTTCATATCTATGGTTATCTTGCCTCCATTCTCGAAACGCTCGTTCGCTTTCCGGTGTGTAAACGAGCAACAATAAATACTAATACCCGCACCACCTAAAGTTAACAAGCATTTTCCATCACAAAAGATGACCACAGAAAATCTATAGAAACTTTGAGAAGATTGCGGGCGATCGGATGGAGGAGAGCAATAAAACTACATACACTAGTGCGGGTGTTGATGAGCGGCGGTGGTCTAGTTTGAACCTAAGCTATAAATAATTTTGTCTGTAACAAATGTCGAAAAATGTGCCAACCCTAGGACTGTTAGTCATATCAAAAAGAGCTTAAATGTTTGTCTATATGCTATAAATCTCTTTATACGTGACGCACTAGCGAGCCGCTTCAGATCGTCAGCTCAACTCAGCCCAAACTTTATACTAAACTAGCAGCGCCTCGTGACTATGTGTCGTCGACAGTCCGTCTACGCGTGTTACGCATGATGGTATATTGCTTTCCTAAAAAAAATTCTAAAACTGAAATAAGAATTATATTAATTTTAAATCGGACCGGTAGCCCTTGATTCAAACCAACAAACGAACTGTTTAACTTCATAAAGTTAGTATATTTTGCACTTAATTGGACCTATCCATAATCCAATTAAGTGCAGCGTATATATGCAATATGGTAAAGCGCCAATAGGAGCCAACTCCTATTACAATGCCATGTGGTTATTTAAAATATGAGAGGCCATATATTTTCAGCATTAAGCGTTACGAACCGGAAAATACGGACTACCTGAATGGAAACGAGAATAGTATTCAATTCGGAAAATCATAGGGAAAACTGTAAAAAGATTACGGCGCCAACAATAAATATTATCATAACGTATTTTCTTATCGCTGTTGTTGTTAACTAGATATATAAAACGTACATACAAACTGTCGCAGTTTCGATATTAGGATTATTAGGATTGTGATTTTTTAATGATATAGTTAAGTATGCGGTTAATTCTATTAATATTATAGATGTGAAAGTTTTTGTGTATGTAACAAGTGTTTCAGACAAAAAGTCATAAACAAATTTGCATCTAATGCATGAAATTTGGCACCGATATAGATTTATAGAAATACAGCTAGTTTAAAATGAAATAAAAAAATATTTGTTAGAAGTTATGAAGATGCGGCAATCCTAACTGAAAGGATCGACTGAAATGTGGTATAGACACACCATTATGGCATACTTTAATATGACCAAGAGACACGCATCCTTGGCGCAACTTGCATTCCGTATTGCGAGACAAAGGCCTAATATGAGCGTATATGATCGCACTGGAGCTCTGTGACTGCACGTCGGCATGATGTATTAGGGAGAGGGCGTGCCTGCCTTGTCTCAGTTGTGACCCTTTTTCCACAAGAATCGCGTCGCCCTTTTTTTTACGTAAAATCTTTGTTGTATTAAAACAATAAATATAATAATGATAAGTGATTACAATTCTTTACTAATAACCAAAACAGGTAAATAGCTGTTTAATATTAGCGAGACTCGGGTATAAGACATAAGACAGGTAGATATATGTGGATTCAGCATGATTACGAAGTCATATTTTCATAGCAGGGGGTGGGGGGAGGGGCGGAGTGGGGCGCAACCTGAGGGTTAGTAATGAGGCCGTCTAGACGCCGCTCCACAATACTATATTGTATTTATGTCGCGCTTGCATTGTGCCTTATCCATTAGAGATACCGGTATCACTTACTGAATAATTGCCCTATAATGTTAATAGCTTAATATATTCATTTAAGCTGAACTAAGCAACTTGGTACGAATTATAATGTAGTACGTTATGGATAAATTGTGTAAATAAAAATATATGTATTTGTAGCGTATTCGTTGTGAGAATTATACCTGATTACATTCAGTATTTTCTCTTATCATTTCTATGAATTTGATTTTATACAGCTGGTTTCTATATAACTGATTAATGAACATTATTACCCTAGCAGAGCCCAACGACTTCACCTGCCTAACTCCGACCCTATTGTTCGTAGCGTCATGTTATTATAGCATATAACCTTTCCTATGATGTAGTTATAATACATAAACAATTTTTTTTTTCAAATTTGACTTGTAGTTCCAAAGATCACGGTGTTCAAACAAAGACAGAAAAAATCACTTCAGCTACACTATACTCTTTCTTTTGTTTATTATATATGAAGCACGCGTGCGTGTTTGTTGTGATGCGAATGAATGTTTTTATAGTAACGCTTCATTGCTCATCAATACTATATAATTATAGTTTTTTTATAATATCATTATGACTAGGTATCTATAGAATAATATTAAACACTTGATAACACGATATCACCACCGTCGCCTGTCATCAAGAAATTTTCTTTTCATTGCAGTTCGTTTTACTTTTGGCGTGACCATCTGGTGTGTCTACGCAAAATATGAACATGATTCATTTACAACGATTTTTTTATCAAGGAGAGAGAGAGAGGGAGAGATTTCTCCCGATATGCAATGAGACTTACGAATAATGTAATTTCAGATTTTGAAAAGTATGTTACTAGTAGTGTAGGAGCGACTAAGATTGAGTTCAAGAACTCCTCAATATTCCTCTAGCCCAACTATACAACTGGATGATGTTACTTACATTTAGTTGTCATAAAACCATAATTGAAAAGGTTAAAAACTTGTAGTAAAATTATTTTTTGTCTTAGAAAATAATAATTGCCGAATGCTATTGATTGGAACAACTATAAAATAAGGACATTAGGAAACGATAAAAGTCTGTGCATCAGCCTTTCCATTGTGACATACGTACCTACATATGTTTTATCTACATTGAAATCGCAAAGATTTTAGATAATATTAATTTTATAAAAAAAAATCACAAAACATAACTGTATAAATAACTAAGGCAATAATTTACGTTAAGACTTATCGCAGCTTCCTCTTGTAAACAATTTTTATTCGCATCTCAAGTGGCCCGTGATAAGTTTATCGCGAGCGACAGACACGGGCGCAATCGAGAGCGATACGAATATTTCGGTATGTACGATTTACCGGTTCACACAAATGATATTAATGAAGCGGGTACAGCTGGGTGTGCGGCCTTGACAAGGTGGCTGGGACTTGGAACCGGTATTAGATATACAAAAACTACGTACGTGTGTACAGTGTACTGTACATATTCAATATAATAAACATTTATTATGTTGCCTACTGCGCCGTTCATTTTCGCCGCGTAGATAACTTTCTATTAACTTATACAAACTTTGACACCTATCTCACCCCATTTGAAACGAAATTTTCGAATATCCGTTCTTAGGGGATGCCAGGGTTATAAAAGCTACCTATATACCAAATTTCAGCTTGATCCGCCTAAAAGTTTCAGCTGCGCGTTGATCACCCAGTCTGTTAGTCAATGAGAAATGTTGTAGATACTCGTATTATAACATGTGACGGGTGCCAACTGTCAGTCAGGAGCCGCAATTCGACGGTTTTTGTTATTTGAGGAAGTACCTAAAAAAAATACAAACGAGCTACCAAAGCCGCAAAGATTTTTTGTGGAATTTTTTTCTGGCAAGTCTTGAAAGGATGGATTGTCTTTAACCACGCTTGATTACGTGAAATGAAATTCATTTAATATAGTAGCACTTGACAGTTAGGTATTAGTTTCTCGATTATTTGAGAGATGGTTTTATAAGTAAATGTTTCTTTAACCACATGTATTAAAAAAAACTAACCAAAATAATTTTATACGGAGAAATCTCAAGAGAATAATAACTAAATAGTCCAACATAATAAAATATAGGTACAAAATTTAAATCTAGATACGTTTACCAAATCTACAAACAAATATACAAGATTTTCTCACTGGAAATATTAGTGCAATAATGAAGGCAAACAAAACATTAATGAACGTTAAAGCGGCATTTACTTAGTGAAGCATTAGGTTTAATAACTCTCTCGATGTAATGAGCATGGCGCCCCATGCGGGTCAGATTTCCATTTTTTCATTGTGGTTACCCTTCCTCAGATGTTAGCGTAACTACGTCGGCACACGACCTTTACCCATGCACGAGGAAGATACCCTTAACTTTTCCTTTCATTATTTTACTTGCGACTGCGAGGCAACATCAATTTATTGTGAACTTTTCTCGGCATATCAAATTTTCTTACCGCTGCTAAGTGTCCCTTCTCTTGTACCGTGTAAAATTTACTTTCCGCGAACTGCACTCATTTTCTAGGTGAAAAATTAAGGGTATCTTATTCTTGTTTTGTGAGTTGACACATTGAGCGCTAAAAAGCGCGAGCAACTCAAACCTTTGCGTTTATAATAGACGTAAACCTTTACTCAAATGTACGGAGTAGACTGGATCTTAGGTATAGTAGCATCGACTTGATGTCCCGGAGTGGTCCGATGACAATGAGGCCTAAATATTTTTCTGCCAGTTCAACAAATCATGTAATGTTGATAAAGTTATATACGGGGGTGAATTGGAAAGTATGCGGGCTAACCAAGAAAATAAACACATACTAAATCAGTTGTATTTTCATTTTTCTACACAATCACCGTCAAGTTTGATGCACCATTGCAATCTCCCATTTAAAGCATTTAGGGCGTTGAAAAAAAAGATTCTTCCTTAGAATTAAAATGTGTCTACTACTGTTTTGACCTCGTCGTTTCTCGAAAATCTTCGACCTTCCAAGTGCTTTTTAGGTTAGGGAACAGAAGGAAGTCTGACGGTGCCAGATCAGGTGAATAGAGCGGAAGGCGGAAAGGATTTCAGCCATTGATCACACAGACGTTTGAACACATGAACTTTCTTCTGACTATTATTATATTTTGTTTCAAAAATCGTCATCATCTGCTTCAAATGAATCGAGTCCTTTTTTGTTCAACAGACACCTTGTGGAAACCCAATTCGTTGACTATGATGTTTTGAGTTCGGTCATAAGAGATGCCTATAACCTCCGCTGTCTCTCTATTTTTTTTATCTGCGGTCTCCCATAATTAAATCAAGTACTTTATTAATATTTTCGTCGGTAGTGGACGTCGAAGGAGCGGGGTCCACCTTTCACACTCTCTCTACCACGGTTGAATTCTGCTATCCATTTTTGACGGATATAAAATAGACCATATCATCGCGGACGGTTTTTGTTGATAGCCCCTTCTTATGGAGGTACTCAATGAAGGCACGCTGCTCGATTTGCTCCATTTACAGAAAGTATGTCCGATTGCTTTGTTAAAAAAAAATATAAAATCACAAATAATTATTGCACACGTTTCTAACTTCACACAATAATCTTGTCTGAACTCAACAAAATAATGTGGGTAGATTTGATTTTTAGAATTGACTGAATCTGTGTTAGGCCAAGTACTTTTCAATCCACCCTCGATTAACAACGCCACAGCAGTGGATGAAGAAATACGTACCTGCAGAATGCATTTACGTTAAATGCTGAAATTAATAAATTTAAAATTTTGCCAACTCATGTGCCAAATAAAAATATTTCGTTTTACGCTAAATTAAACCGGCTTTCCTAATCTTTTCATACATTTTAAACTATTGTTCGTATATAAAAGTTGATTGTGTTGAAATGTGCGTCACACAATGTCCATTTCTTGCAAACTTATTGTTAGCTATTATAACCTGGCACCATTACATTACATTGTATATTTAACCCTCGCCTTCTGTTAATTTGAGGAAACTTTGCAAATATAATTATATGTTTACTGATAACATTACACAATGCTGGTTCGTTGTATGTCGATATAAAGCGAAGAAGTGTATTTCTTGCAATACAAGTAATGGCCTGATTTGCCTCTTTTTATTGCGTTAGTAAATAAAAATTATTTTAGACTTAACAAGACACTAACCAAAAGTGTGATTATAAAAGTTGCCTCTACACACTTTGAACAGGTGTTGACCCCACATCTTTGCACCACCCTTATAAGAAGAGGGAGCTTCAAGATCAGCAGGAGGAATCGTTCTCGGTACCCCTCTTATAAGAAGTGGGGACCTAAGGGGCGAGGATGGGAACCTCACTGTCCCAAAGTCGGTGGGGTTGTCCTGTAGTGCTGGGCAACCCCATCTGTGGAGGTGGAGTTGGTCCCTTAGGGGGCTGACTAGCCGTCGAGGTGCCCTGATGATTTTTGTTACGGGGCACCTCACCATGGGCGGCAATGATGGCACTCGCGGTGGTTTTAGTGGGTATTCGGCACTATCATGTGCCGCGAGTCCCACACACCACTGGACCCCACCCAGGGCCGGTGAAGGCGCGTGAATGCGTTTCCCCGCGACACCAAAAAAAAACAACAACTACAAATATAAAGTTATCGGTAATATATGTTTTTTCAATTAATACAAATATTACCGATATCGAATATATTTAATAGTAAAGTATTGAGAGGCAGGGCATAGAAATACTTCACATTCAATAAAAGACTAACTGTTAGATTAGTAATGTACGAAGCAAGACTGATAATGATACACATATAGGTAAGAACGAAAACGAACTCGCAAGAATGCAGTTCACATCGGCAGCACGTATTACAACATGAACATTGAACAATTTCATGTTATTCAATCCGTCAAGTCGCATGCGATCTCTGTTGAGCGAGTTCTTTTGTGTTTGACGGTGTGTTCTGTTGATGTCATTACTGCTCGCGTGAGCGGCCTCAGTAAAAGTGGAGTAGTTTTATAGCTGCACGTGCCGAGAGTTTCTCAACTGCTGTTCATTTACTTTAATGGTGCAAATCTAATTAGACTGCCATCTATGTTTGGACTGTCTTTCCATTACAACTGGTCTCAACCAAATACTCGTATTTGTAAGATAACAACAACATGCCCTTATTATATATTTGTCACATTTCTTTGAAGTATGAAGACATTTGTTAATGGACAGCTTATACTAGCGGAGGTAAAGGAACTGACAGCGATTACAGATTGTCTATGCGTTTAGCGCTGTTGTTCTTAATTTAATGCCTAGGTTCTACGTCTTTTAAAAACGAGCTAGTTTAATCTTTTGTTTATCTGAGACGTAACTTTAGATACTTTTTAAATATCAGCCAGTCTTAGGCAATGATCTGATATTTAAATGTCTTAAGGTGTTTACATCATTTATTTAATGTTTGTGCTAAATCACAAAATTCTTCACTATTTATGGTAAATCTAATGATTAACATAAGAAGAACTAGGTCCCAGAGTGTTATTGGTTTCCTATCATACGTATTGCATTGAAATATACGTCACGTATCGTGACGTAATACGTAGAAGCATTAAATATTCTATATACTGTATAATTACATAACTAACTAAAACAACATTATATTTATATATAAATTTGTGTCACGAAGAATCCGTCGCACACGTTCTCACGAGCCTAACAACGCTACTAGGTTAACGGTGAGATTTTATGAGAACATCACAAATATTTATTGTTATTTAATGATTATAGCATTTATACAACTTTTATATGCGGACGACACCTGTTCATGTTTGTTACTACTTGCTTTACACTTGGAGTAAATTTTAGAAGTAAATAATGGAGAAAGTTAACATTTGAAAGAGTCAGTTTAGACTTGGTTCCCAAGAAGAATAAGTGTGGCAACAGAAATTGTGCATATCGGAATAGCATACGATTATTAAAGATTATTTACATCAGGGGGGGGGGGGAAAGAGGGCTACGCGTCGGCATAGTAATTATGTGGATGTTCATGTGCGTCGGTAGCCGTAAAAAGGCTCCGACTTTTCATTTGCCCCCTATTCTACGAGGGTGGATCTAAAAGTTCGTGACCTAACATACATGGAGCTATGACATCTTTTTAAATCTACCGTCATTTGTTAGTATGTGTCATATTGATTTATTGTGCGCAGTTTCATTCTGAT
Source organism: Eumaeus atala (assembly GCA_017140195.1). Classification (NCBI taxonomy): domain Eukaryota; kingdom Metazoa; phylum Arthropoda; class Insecta; order Lepidoptera; family Lycaenidae; genus Eumaeus; species Eumaeus atala. The sequence continues at coordinate 283,842 of JAFELO010000312.1, forward strand.
ACTGCACAATATAAATTTTCTGTGATTATTTGTTTGTCTGACAATCTGTCAATCTGACGCAATTTTCAATAATGGAGAAAATTTAACACCGTGCAGTCATTAAGTACCTCAATAAAAAAGGCCTATCACGAAAAGACAACCATCAAGATATGGTGAGCACTTTGGGGGAGTCGGCTCCATCGTATTCCAGTGTCAAGAAGTGGGTAGCTGAGTTTAAGCGCGGTCGTGAGAGCATTAAAGATGCTCCTAGGAGTGGAAGGCCTACATCCTCTACCACGACGGAAAACATCGATAAAATTTGTGATCTCGTACTGGGTGACCGACGTTTGACCATTGGTAAGATAGCTGAGATAACAAACATTAGTTATGGCAGGGTGCGACACATAATAACGGAAGAGTTGGGGTTCCATAAGGTTTCTGCTCGCTGGGTCCCGAGGTTGCTTTCAGCTGAACAAAAACGAATTCGATACATAATTTCGCGAGACTGTTTGGAACTTTTTGAGACTGATCCCGAGGACTTTTTGTCTAGCACATTTGTTACCATGCACAATACATCAGAGCAACAACCCAAACAGTGGAAAAGATCAGACTCTCCTACACCGAAAAAGGCTAAGGTCGTTTTGTCGACAAACAAAGTCATGGCTTCTGTTTTTTGGGATGCGAGGGGCATTATTTTTGTAGATTATTTACCGAAAGGTCAAACTATAAATTCTAGTTATTATTGTAACCTTTTACGGAGACTCCGGGAAGAAATAAAAGAAAAAAGGCCGGGAATGTTGCGTAAGAAAGTTTTGTTTCATCAAGACAATGCACGTGTTCACACTTTGTTTGAAACAATGTCTGTAATCCATGATTGTGGCTACGAATTGCTGCCCCGCCCACCTTATTCGCCGGATTTAGCCCCCTCGGATTACCATTTATTTCCAAAAGATTTGGGTGGCTAGAAATTTTCGACCAAAAATGAGGTGATAGTCGCAGTAAACGATTATTTCGCCGACCTTCCGGAATCTTTTTTTTTTTCGAGGGGATAAACAAGTTGCAGGTCAGGTGGAAGAAGTGTGTTGAACTAGATGGAGACTATGTCGAAAAATAAAAATAAATTTAGATTCAATTTTCTTTCATTTTCTTGGTCGGGCTTAGAACTCTTAGATCCACCCTCGTATAAGATGAAATGATACAATCTATACTTATATTATGAAGCTAAAGAGTTTGTTTGTTTGCTTGTTTGGTAAAATACACTAATCTGTGGAACGACTGAACGGATTTCAAAATTCTTTTTCTGCGTATGCAACCTACACTCACGAGGAAGGTTATGTATTATGACGAACATAAGAACAAGAGTAACGCGAGTGACAGTTTCACGTTTCCCGAGATAAATCCGCACATGAAGTGCACAACGTGCAAACGCATTTTTGCATCACGCATAAGTAACTGCAATATTTACGAGTAAATTTTATTATGTTCTATTCTGAAGCGCCCGTGTACACGGTTCACTTTGGCTGCGGGTAGTGAGCTGCCTCGTAAAAACATTAACGAGCCGAAGAGCGAATACTTTTTGAATGCTTGCAACGGACTGGCGGAGACGGAGCTAAAGTTACCCTGCTGCGATACTTTAGCCACAATGAGATGTCGGCTACGGTTATCATATTGAAAAGCAATTCTACGCTTTATGGGTGATTGTTGGCGGTTTATTGCAAGTGCTCTCTCAAAGCAGCTTCATCAACGGTCAGAAGAGTTTATGTTTTATTAACGAGTGGAGATAAAAATTAATATTTGAACATATTGTATCGGATTAGCTGCTCGTAATATTTTTATAGCATAGGAGGGCAAACGAGTGACTCCAATAACTTCGAGTCACGGTAATGCAAACAATTGTGTTGTCCTCTTTCATCCAATGGTTTTTCCAGTTTTGTGTCATAACTAGCGATCCTTAGGCTTCGCCTGTGAATAAAGGGGCTCGTTAGCTTATCAAATTATACACTAAAACCTTCCTCGGAAATCATTATCCTCTATCGCAATCCGTTAAGTAGGTTTTGAGAAAATCGATCACATACATACAGCTTTTAGGCACTTTGTTTTATATTAAGTACTAACGCTCCAGTCCAGGCTTCGCGCGTGAACACCGGAAGCCATGTTAAACCTTCATCGGGAATTCTTTCAAAGATATCAAAAATGTATTTATTTTTGATCAAATATCATGGGATCGGTCATGCCCTTTTACAAAACACAATGTGTCATTTTATACATTTATCAATTAGCGCGCACGACAAAACGCCGCGCGGGCCGAATAATAACAATGACTAAGGATCCGATTGGTGGTGCCGACGACTCGCGTCACGCATGACGCCTATATTTAGTAGGAACGAAGGTCGATCGGGCCAAATGTCAACGACAAACAAAACAGTAAGCGCTGACCTACACAGGGCCAGTTCACTAGTCTATAAGCGGGCTCCGAGCCTATCTTCAAAACTTTCGGCTGCGAATATTTTGAAACTTTACACCATTCACATTAGTTTTTAGGAAGTTTTTTTAAAGAAACGATTAAAAGCCAGCGGGATGAAAAATGTACCAGTAGTTGCAGCACTAACGTCTCTTGAACATCTATTACTAGAGAATCATGTTCGTTATTAAGGAGTAAACGACAGCCGTATGTCGGTCGGCACACACAGTTTTTAGGTCAGCGCTGTCTGGTTCAAGCCTTGTTGTGGCGGTGGGTCTCAGTAGCCTGGGATGATCCGAGACACCTTGGACGAAGCCAATTGAACCGAGGAGGTGGCGGCTCTTTGTACCACTCTTATAATAAGTGGGGACTATAAAGAGCAGGAAGAGCAGCCACTCTTTGTACCCCTCTTATAAGAAGATGGGACATATGAGTAAAAGTTGGCGGCGCCTTTACGCACGGGGCAAGGGGTGGGGATGAGAGTCTCACTCCATTGCACTGTCCCAAAGTCGGTGGGGTTATCCTGTGGTGCAGGTCAACTCCATCTGTGGAGGTGGCGTCGGTCCCTTGAGGGACAGACTAGCCTCCGAGGTGCCTTGATGGTTTGTTGTTCCGAGGCACCTCACCAAAGGCGGCAATGATGGCATTCGCGGTGGTTTCTGTGGGTAGTCAGCACAATAATGTGCCCCGAGCCGCACATACCACTGGACCCCACCCAGGGCCGGTGAAGGCGCGTAAATGCGCTTCCCAGCGTCAACAAAAAAGAAAAGGCCAACGCTGTGTACTATACCTGTGTAAGACAGCTCTAACAATAAAAAAACATTACGCTGTGCGCATTTCGTATCGTGCCAAGCACTTGGAACGGAAATGGTTGAAAACGTCGATGTGTTCACCGCTCACCCGACAGCCCAACGCATCAAGCTGTCAAATGAAAAACTCAGTGAGTGATTGTGTGGTTTAGATTGGGATTTATCGTTGAACAAACACTTCGACCCGTTGTTGGGTCAACAATTGGACACGACATATAGACATCACAAAATAAATTTTCATTGTTACTAAATTTTGATTATCGTACCAAAAATTAACTGTAGGCTTTGGTATTTTTTTTTTTATTGTAAGAGGACAAAGGAGTAGTCGAAGTCACTAGATTACCAACGTCCATGAACATACGCATAATTGTTATACAAAGGCATTGTCCTCCGTTCGTCCTTTCCTTGGACCAACGGCTACTCACAACCTGCACGAAACGGACAGCCATGATGTTGCAATGCTTCATTGCACTGCCTCTTACTAACTAAAATGTGAACCAAGAAGGACACAAGAAAAACAGAACAACAGGACTATGATGACAAAGACAAATGGGAATTCTAAGAAGCGAGCGAGTGACGTCAGTTCTTCCACATTTTACTCACTGGCGGTGTACTTCGATTACAACCAAAGTGCTACAAAGTACGACTTATTCAAATGCATTGCAAACCCGCTTCTAACGATAACGACGAGTTTATGTATATAGACAAAAATAATTTATTATTTACAAACATTTCGCATTAGAAACGAGAAAAAGTGTACAAAACTATCTTCATCGTTGAAGTTATAATCAAACGATTGATGAACGAAACAGTTCACTAGATACGCCAGTGTCCCAGGGTAGGACGTGGGAGTGGGAGCGGAGGTGCAAATACGTAACGAACAAAGTTATTAAAACTCAACAAAAGCAATCACCTTATCTGTGCGTCCGCAGCGAGCGCGACCCACTTTCCGACCGTACACAGCTTCACTACACATGTACTTGTGGTATGCTTCAACATTAGATTGTTGCCGCCAAAACAACCAAGTGTAGTTGTGAGCGCACAATGAGTTTTGAGCGCCCGGCGAAACAGGGATGCTGGGGCGTATGGGAATAAAGGTATCCATCCGCACGGAGTAGCAAATCCTGAATTCGTTGCCCAACGACACACTTAGTCAATTTAAGCTGTACTGGGTTTCCTACAGCAAAGGTCAGTAACAGACATAAAGGAGTGGCAGCACTGGAATATGAAGATCGGATTCGAGTGGACTTGTGTGAAATAGCTTATAGCAATATGAATTTGTTATTGATCTCTCTTAAAACTGACCTTTGTAGTCATATCACAAGGATCAAGGAAGGTAGCAGATCTGTGTCACGCACAGAAATGATGTGTGTATTTTGACAGTACAGGTACACATTGCTGCTTATAATAAACAGGTGACAAAGTACTGTTGGTGAATGTGGTACAATCGTACTCTAGAATCTAGACAAACTGAAGATAAAAAGGTATATCTATACTTTTATTGTATTAATGAAAAGCTGAAGAGTTTGTGTTTCAACGTGCTAATCTCAGGAACTACTGGCCCGAATCAAAAAATATTTTCATGTTGAATAGTCCCATCATCAAGGAAGGAAGAGCATGTAGCTATTTATACCATGTCGCTATGATGAATAGGATCTGAGTTACCACTAAATAATAAATAATATAAACTCGCAAAACAAACGGCAAAGATTGAAGAACTTTATAGATTAACTTTTCAGATTGCGTCTGCAAATGCTTACAAATCAGCAGGCGTTGATAAAGTGAATAATAAAATAAATCTTGATAGATCAGCCGTTACCAAATAATATTAATACTATTACGGAAATAGTTATCCCTCCGTCAAGACCTCATCCAGTGTCCAGCTGCACCTATATACTGAATGGTTACAAAGAAGACAGTTCAATTCTACACTGTATTAAATTGATTATTTTCAGTTTATCATTGTTTTCTTTTGTTCCAAATGATACTGAATTTCATCTGCAGCTTAAAAACATTTTCTTTCTGC
>JAFELO010000312.1:289658-306302 GCA_017140195.1 Eumaeus atala
TTAATGAGTCGCAACGTCTGATTAGTTCGTGTTTTACCAATCGTGTTATGTTAGGAATACCTATTACGTTTACCAAAGCGGGTATGCTTAATTTGTAAATATACGTACCGAATTAACACAATTCACACATCAGGAGTAGGAATAGCTCCGCCTTATTATCATTTACTCGCTATCGTCTGGTACTAAACTGTGCCATTGTCACACGTGTGATTTGCCAACGTTCTTCTCCCTCGCACCTATAGTGTGTAGAGAAGAGACGGATACTCGGAATCATGTACAAGAACTGGCAAGTACCAACAAAGCTGATTAAACTAATGGTTCCGTATCAACTTGAATAAAGAAGACAATTTTTATGATTGTGACATCATAATATTTTAAGTTTTAATTTCATGTTTTTTTTCGTGTTTGTTTTTATAACCAATACGTTGACACAACAGACTGTGTTACCCGTATCGGTAATGGGAACATTTATTTTGAGAAAATCATTCTTGCAAATTATTCATTAATTAATAAAAAATTTTATGGCTTTAATGGTAATAGCGACACTGTATTCTATGACAATGTCACCAATGACGCTTCATGTGACTTAGCCGGTTAGCAAATCGTATATCCCGGATCATGTCCGGGCGGGACTACCGGCGAACTCTTTATGTTCCTTAGTCCTTTGCTTACGGAACACTAAGTAAGAATATTCGCGCGTGTATCAGTTCGCTGTCTAATTAGTACGACAGAAGGCCAGCCCGTCAGACGCATACTTTTTTTTAAAAAACTTCCTGAACTAATCCGCCGCGAGGTTTGATGTTTAGGCTTTTTGTGCGGCCTTAGCATTTCAGCTAGAAATTCGTTTCACGGGAAAGGCATTTATGTCAGATGATGATCATTCGTCCCATACTTCAGCTGTCCTCTTATTGCTGCGTGGATACGCTGTCACGATTCATGCGGAGTAATTCTTTTGGAGACAAATCAAACCAACTTCAAATTTGATGACGTTTATAATTTAGTTGAACGAATTAGCGTCCGTCTCCATCATCAGATTCGATCCATAACACCATTATCTTACATTGTCACCGAATTTCGCCAAACGAGCAGTCGGAGCCACTTGATGACTACCGACGCTCACAAACATTTTCTTATGCAGATGAGTGGTCCTGTCTTCCTCCTCCACAAGCTACTCACGAACCGCAACAACGAAGCTGTCCCTTTATGCCGGTATTATGTGAGCGAGAGTTACCTGCCCGATCGTGCCAGCCCAAAGCGGCATGACACCAGCTATTACTAAAATAACAATAAGTATGCCAAATTTCAGCACAATCACATGCCACCACATGTAACCACGGCCGAGATACGAAACGTTGAGTGTCAAATAAAAGCCAATAAAACGTTTGATTACTTCAATGTACTTGTAATACTAGAAGTACGGCACAGATAAAGCTTCTTATTTTTAATAGTGAAAACAAGGTCTAAACGTACACATGTGAAATGTCCAGCAGGACATAAAAACATTCAGTACGGCCCTGGTATGTTTTAATTAGACGTTTGTAGTGATAGTATTTAAGCGACTCCTCACAAATTTTGGCGTATAGTTGTGCATGACCAGCGGTAACGGCCGCCGGAGATACGTGACCCTGTTACAAACTTTAAACGGCTAAGGTTTGCCGCACGCTCGGATATAGGTGTATTGAACTTCTAAACAGTGCAGGGTTTTACTCCTTCAGCGTTCCCTTCGGGCTCGCTGCAAAGATACACAGAAACAGCAGCGGTGGGAAACTGGTGTGCCAAACCCGATAAAAAACTGGGTGTATTCACCTAAAATGTAATGTGCCCAAAACTCTTAAATAAATTTTACACTGTCTGAAATTAGCGGTGAAGAAAATTTTAGGAAAGCTGCATGACCAAAATGAGATAAAATCTTAATGACAAAAAACCATGAACCATAACATTAGTTTCGAGAAGAACAGTGACCAAGCATCTTGCTTGGTTGCAGTTAGCATGATAACGGTAGGATTTATTATATGACTGTTTGGTTACGAAATGAAGAAAATTATGAGTAGCAAACTAAAAAAAGCGTGTTCGTCTATAAAATACGGTACGTGCTATAAAATTAAAAAAAAAAGTTAAAATGACGTCATCTACAGAATGTTATCCGAAAAAAACATTTCTTAGTCGTCGAGCTCCACTGTACGTCGAGGCGTTAACGAATGAGCGGATACACTCCTCAGACCACCCACTCCGATGGAAGAGTCTGCGGTAGTACCACTTAGTACGACAATATAAACATGTTTCAACGCATCAAAAATAACAATAATATATTGTTCGTAAACAAACATAGACCTAATGGTAGCCCAAAACAAACACACTAAAACATATTTTCAAGTTTACCTGTTAGGCTATAAAAAACCGTACGTACTAAGCTATGGTAATGCCCGGTCGAGAGGTAGAAAGAAGCTGTATTCGAGGAGTTTTTCAAGATCTCACATGTTCATATGTACATATTTTGTAAGGAGTTAAATTTCCAAGTTAGTTTGTTTGTAGGGGGTAATTGAAATATAATAATTTATTACGTATCTAACTCTAATCATAAAAAGAAAACAAAAGTATACGTACATAGATCAAGATTAATTATATGTGCCTGTCAGTGAATCCAAACAATTTCTGATCTTAACAACGTTAGCTATTTTTACTTATATTTTAGCAAAAAAATTAAGTCACGAAATGCTGAAATCATAGACACATATAAGACACTTAACTAAAGTAGGTCGAAGCAATAAAATACCAGATTTTTTTGATTCCTTCAATAAATCACTGGGTTTATGGATTATTTTTTAATTTGATGTTAAGTATGTAAAAGTATGTGGTCTCCGACTGGCGCTGTGACGTCACGAGATTTTTTTCGAGATCGTCACCCTTCTAATTTCTTAGTAGCAGCGATTAGCACTTATCTATTTACACAAGCGCATACGAGTACTTTTGTAACCTCCTAGACCCACGTGTTAATTGTTCTATGACCTTCCGTTCCTATGCTACGGAATAGGACCGTGTGGGACTTTATATGTCTACAGACCGGCACGACCGCGGAGGTACCTCTCGCTCACATAGCACCGCCGTAAAGTGACAACTTCAGTGTCGCGTTTCGTGCGGTTTGTGAGTAGCCGGTGGCCCTTTGTGGGGGGAAAGCATCGTCATTGTAATTACGTGGATGTTCGTGGGCGACGGTGGTCGTAGAAAGGCTCCGATTGCAAGTTTGCCCCCTATTCTATTAAAAAAACAATAAAAACAATAGTCAGATAACAACTAGCTTTATTACTACTGCTTCAACTAGTTTGTGTAACGTATACCATTTCAGGTTGATTGTCAGAGAAATGTAAAATTAGTGTTTAAGGAAACCTACATTTATTTATTTAATATTTAATTCATTATAAAATATTACAGTATAAGAATTAAATTTCAATTCAGCAATACGAGGCCAATTTCTTTAGGAATAGAAACATTAATAAAATTTACGACGTAAGTAATGGCACCTGTTTTTATAGTGACTGTTAACAACCGCTGGCATCCAAAGTAGGCTTCTGCCTGTGTCTCGAGTGACCAGTCCGTCGTGCCAGCATCCAGGTTACACTATCACACAACTAATACACAGTATAACATACTTCTAACACAAATCTAAAGCAAAATTGAGTTTCCACGGGTACAATAGTACAGGTAATGTGTTAACAAAACATCGAACGACAAAAATATTTTGTGGGTATCAGAACATTTCTATTGTGTACGACAGGTTACAAATAGGACGCGTTTACTTAAGACATTACAAGAAATTTTACACATAAATTTTCCATAATAATATAGTTACATTTCGATTAATAATTTTACTGAGGTATATCCATGTTGAGCATAAAAGTAATATACATTAATGTGTGTATATGCGACACGTTTGAATGTTTGCTCATGTTTGATATAATATAAACGTTTGTGTGATCTAAGAGTGTTTATGTGTGCGTGTATATTTCCGTGGGCGAGTAAGAGCGTATACTAGTGTTAACTTATGTCTTGCTTAAAAACATAGACTCAATATTGTGATGGCCTGGCCCTACAAAAACGAAATAATTTGTTCTTCACTTTTTTTTGCCATTTAAATGATACATGTCGCGGTGATCATCTATCTCGCAGTGATTTGACAAAGCGATAAAGCCAAGGTTACCAAGGTGTGCACACCAAGTAACGGAGGTCGCATTAGCGAAATGAAGCCTAGTATTCCAATCACTCCATTTACATGATCCATGTGTACTGTGTGTGTGAGCTCTCGGCTCTTGTGTGGGCGTATCGGGAGTCGGCTCACGGCGGCGGCCGCACAAAGGAACACGGCGTCGTTAGTTATTACACAAACTGAAAAGGCGACGTGAATATAATCATCGCTTTATATGACGTGCTGTGAGCGATGGGAAATGTTTTCAGTCCATTTATTATATTTAAAATAATATAAATTGCATAAATTATATGTATACTGAATAAATAATTAAGCAAATTAAAAGAAAAAATTCTCCATCATCTGAAAGGCTTAGCATTCTATTTTTTTGATATGTCATTGTTTTAATAGGCCCTTAAATTAACGCAGAGACAGAAATGTTATTATATAATTTTGAGTTATATACTTATATATAATACTATCTATTATCATCTCATTCCTTTTAAGACCAGTGATAAATTAACACCTCATAATTCTAACTTTATAGGTTCTATTGAGCCTTTCGCGCCATCGGCATAGTTGTAGATATTATGTTGGCATAGATAATGCGATGAAATGTGGTACTACGGCAAATATTAATATACATAGCCTATAGAGTACTTTTTTGTTGACGCGGGGAAACGCATTTACGCGCCTTCACCGGCCCTGGGTGGGGTCCAGTGTTGTGTGGGACTCGCGGCACATTATAGTGCTGAATACCCACAAAAACCACCGTGAGTGCCGTCAGTGCCGCCCTTTGTGAGGTGCCCCGGAACAACAAATCATTAGGGCACCTCGACGGCTAGTCAGCCCCCTAAGGGACCAACTCCACCTCCACGACCAACTCCAACTTAACCGGCTCATCTGAACTGTACAAGGGGCCATCTCATGCGACGCTTTTCGCTTCGCGGACGCCATGCCCGAACCCTTTTTTCCCCGGACGTTTGTGGGACTATTAGTCTGATATATCTTGAATGCACCGATTTTGTGAATGCTGTCACTGATTCCAATGTGGATATGTGAAGGACATGTTAATTATCACAAATATGGTAATGAATTTCACAGATGGGTTTGCCCCACACTACTAGACAACCCCCGACTTTGGGACATTGCAATGGGGTGAGGTTCCCATTCTTTCCTCTTGCCGTGCGCAAAAACGCCTCCACCTATTGCTCTTTGGTCCCCTCGTCTTATAAGATGGGTACCGGGGGAGAGCGATTCCTCCTCCTGATCTTTAGCCCCCTCTTTCTTATAAGTGGGGTGCAAAGATCCCCCTCGGTTCAATTGGCTTCGCCTGGGTTCACCCCAGGCTACTAAGCCCCACCGCTAGGACAAGGCTTGAACCAAGGTGGGGAGCCTATAGAGTACCTAACCGAAACTTGGTTAGTAAAATTCTGACGATCATACAGTTATTTAAAGTAGTATTATAAACAGCTTATTCAGTATCTTTACAAACAATTGTAGGCAAGCCTTGTGTGTAAGACAGCGTACAGCGCTTTAGTGTCCACTGTGGCCTCATTCAAAATGATCACCAGGGAGCAGGTAGCGGGAAACGGGCCGCGAACTTCTGAGAAGGCGATGTGCACAATTGCTAAACGTCGAGCTGCGCCGACGCGTACGCTGCGATTAAATCATTCTTTTTACATCTATCTCTATGTGTTCTACAGTTACATACAGTTACAAGTGCGTAGTCAATAGTCGATTTACTGACAAATATAACCCTTTGTTTTTGACCCTTATACGTATCTCCGGACAGATCCGGCTTTGGCTACAGTTCTAGTCGTTTAAAGTGAGAACTGAGCAGGAATTGAAGAGTTTGCGCTGGTCGACGAGAGTTGAAATACCATATGACATTTTCTCTAATCGGGCATGAAAATCATTTTCATGAATTACCCACTGTGGATATGTATACGTATACAAGAGGTACAGAGTTACCTTAAATTAAATATAATTTAATTTTATAATAATGCAACCAACGGTTTACTAATGAATAACCAAAGTACATCATTAGTAGGTATCAGATTTTTAATTAAAGTAGTTTCTATCGCAAATATAATAATGAAAACCCTAATGGTTATAACTATTGTATTTACGAGGAGAATTTAGTATTCATAGAGTTTACTTCATCCACACCAAGATTCTGATGTTGGTTAAAAAAGACCTTTAAATTTTTTCATCTTATAAATATTAAAAATGAATAAATTGATATTCTGCATGTACGTCACAAATTCATTCATTCTTGCTTATCGCCGGTCAGAGAAACGGGCATTTTATCTCTAAAAATATGACATATAAACAGTGATTTTTGCATGACAGATATGCTCAGAAGTCGGAACAAACGCAGGTAGATTAGATTCTAAAGAATCTACATGCGTTCTTTCCGCATTCCACTGTCCTTTTAAAAAAAAAAACTTAAAATCGATATACTAATAGTTCAAAAATGTACATTGTTGAACAAAAAAATATATACTTTCGAATTAAATACGTCGAGATGGATTCTATTTATTATAACATGACCACTAAATACATTAAAGAGGCAACTTCGGATTTTGTACACATTGCAACAATAACAATATCCGATTTAGGTAAAACATGTTCATAAATAAATAAATTATAATTAAAACACCTAGCTTCATTCTTGCAAAATTCATATCGCCCTGTTTTTCAATTTCACATAAAATGCTGAAGTTTGAAATAATGTTTCTGTTAATTAAATCTCATTTCATCCATGAGACTAGTTCACATCGGTGTAAAATTTTGTAGGTAGGTTTTTGTTAAAACTCTGAAGACTCTACCTTCACTCTATTATAGAGTTCATTTGGATGGCATTGGCCTAAGAAGTAACTAACGAGAATTCTATTAAGGCATGATTAAATATGAAATACTTGTTGCGTAGTGCCAAGCTACATTACAGGCAAATTTGTCCGGCACGACCGGGGAGTTTCCTCTTTTTCACACAATATCGCATGTCGTGCAATTTGTGTGTAGCCGGTTAGGAGACGACGGCAACGGATATTCGAATGGACACTGTACGCTCGTTTCTTCTATGGTATAAAAAAACAAACGATCAGCAGCGTATGCCGTTGTTGAAAGCACCAATAAATAATATGGCAATTAATTGCATTTAGTTTCTTATATCGTACAGGTTAACAAGCTGTGTAGCAGTAGATACGTTTATGTTAGAGTACGTCTTTCCATATTTATGATTTTACAATTAACTAAATTATTGAATTATTGATATGTTTGTAAGTTAGCCGCTAGTATTCGAACCTTGTTCATTGCTGACAAACAGTGTGCTGCACTTATATGACAATCCATAGAGTAGTATACACATCAATTATACTTATTAATTATACATTCACTATGTACTTAATAGAATTATGAATTGCCCTATTCACACATTCATAAGTATACAGTTTTGTTTAGAACACTTGCAATCACTTTCAAGGGAAATTTGGTGTCTAAATGTGTGGCACTTGTTTGAGATGTTTGTTAATCGCGTCATTCTGGCAGGACAAAATTATCAATGTGGCAGATACACCTCGGAGGTTGCTACTAGTATTAGCAGCTAAGAGTAGGATTGCTAATAGATATATTTTTTAATAATAAACCTTTTGTCGTCTACCAACGCATAGATATTCGCATTGTTGTTATCATGCAGATATCCGTTGCCCTCCATTCCTTCTCCCCTCCAAAGGACCATATGATTGAATAATAAGTGAACGGAAAATGAATATCAGATGGTACCTGATATGCTATAGTATGAATGTGGGCTCATACATGACTTTAGACTATTACATGCATCTTTTACCAAACAACTCCTAAAAAATAAAATACAGAACAAACTCGCAGTAAATCCACAGACCAAGTATAACAACAAGGGATACAGACACCTAATTAAAAATAAAATGTTTCCCCTTTAGACAGAAAAAAAACAAAGTTCGTCTTTCAGTCTTGAACATGACAGTGGAATATCCCGCGAGGATTCGTACTGTGAAACGATAAACTTCTATTTCTGTCGCCCATTGGGACGGTTTGATCTGACAAACACAGGTAATATTAGAAAAATTGTATTATTTAAATCCATACAAGTACTCTTGGTTCTCACTAAGTGTCAGTCCTCACGATAATGCAAGGTCAACTTTATCTGCCGCACTTGAGTCCCCTTAGAAGGGGGGGGAGGGGGAGAGGGGACCCGGTCTCATCTGCCAAGATAATAATAGTTACTTTAGCTAATTTTAAATAACTATCGGGATGCATCCTTCCCACAATCGACTACAATCTCACTTAGACCGTCGCCCGACGTGTCTTATAGTAGCCCATGGAGCTGCCCACTCAACACTTCCGGCAGCATAGAGAGGACAAAGTGGGACTCCGAAAACTCACAAAATACACGAAACTCGACGGCGTATCCGTCACTGCCGTGATATAATGTGAGCGATAAATACCTCCCATGTCGAGCGTCATCCCAATACGGCTGCAATAGCATGGTACTATCCCTTACTGCAATATATCACTTGTGTTATAGTCACGAGCCATTGGATCACATAAAGTGTGATGTGATGTCGGTACATACAAGCCCAGCGAGATATATATATTACACGTTTGCGACACCCTCATTAGTCTGGAAAAGGGAAACCAGGGGGATCTTGGGCCGTACGGACTTTCACAAATCACGAAATACCTAAAATATTAAGGGGAACTAAAATAAAGGAAACATGGATATATAGCACTGTGTCCTATTTCTCTCTCTCAAACTCTCTTCAGCCTACGTCAGTCCACTGCTGGTCATATATATCCAACAAATAAAATATGTATAAACTAATTATCGTCATAAAATGGAATTTATATATGCACAATGCGATTAAAACGTGCCCAACCCAACCCAGTCGCTGTACAACACCCGCTGGTGTCAGTCTCTAAAATGCATTGCAGTTTAATTGTGCGGTTCGAGAGTTTAAGTAATTTACTAGTCGGCCGAGCGGCTAATTAATTTAGCACATGCGCTGATCAGGTTCCCGTGGTGTCATGCGATCTCGTCTCCAAACCGCTCACATCCCGTGTTGTTCTACCGATATTTTGCTTTATGTGACATTTTTTAAAAATCGATACTTTATTACCGAGCGATTTCTTTTTTGTCTTACACATGTCGCTTATGCTCTACATACGTTACGACCGTGTAGCTATTACATGATGTCGTAGCAGATAATATATGTAACACTTTGTATAGCTCGTCTTATTTGGCCTTAAAGTATTTATATTTGTCAATAAATAATAATACTGTTCATGGGTCCTTTGCTAACTGCTAGTATGCTGCCTATGCAGCATACTAGCAGTTAGCAAAGGACTATCACCATCATCTTCTTAAACGAATTTTATTGCATTCTAAAATTATCAAACTTTACATTGTAACAACGTTTATATCACTTTATAGCACAAACGTCAGTAAAGTAAGAAGCTTAAGTGTTCAAATGTAACATTATACCGTTTAAGTGAAATATTTGATATTCCTCAGATATTATGATATACGCAATTAAAATGTCAATACTGTAGTGAGCAGTGACATTTAGTATCGTTTTATACAAATATATTCTACTTAAGGTTAAAAGGTTACACACAGTTATCTTATTTATATTCACATTGCTTTATATAATAAATGTCAACTGCTACTAACTTCGTATTGGTTTTTTAGCTTAGCTAAATTATTGTATTTGAATACTTTTTGCAGAAACACGTACTTGAATACTTCTTGCAGAAACACTCAGTCTCGTTGTCGAAGTAATGATAAATAAAACATAGGTGTGCGTAAGTATGTACAGTCACGATTAGTGGTGTTGTTGCAAGAAACGTGTTGATGTTGATAGTCAATAAGCTAGATAAGAGTGGTTCCACACCATGGTTCAAGCCTTGTCGTGGCCGTGGGGCTCAGTAGCCTGGCGTGAATCGAGACACCTTGGGCGAAGCCATTTGGACCGAATTGAACTGCCCTAGGCTGCTCCTTGTACCACTCTTATAAGAGGAGGGGACTAAAGAGCAGGAGTTCGAGCCGAGTTTTGTAATCAAGACCTCTTATAAGAAGAGAGGACAAAAGAACAACATAAGGAGGCGTTGTGCGCAAGGGGCAAGGGGCGAGGATGGGAACCTCACCCCATTGCACTGTCCCAAAGTTGGCGGGGCTGTCCTGTGGTGCGGGGCAACCCTGCCGTGGAGGAGGCGTCGCGTCGATTCCTTAGTGGACTGACTAGCCGTCGAGGTGCCCTGATGAGTTATTGTGGTGCCAAATGCGGCACTGATGGCACTCGCGGGGGCTTTGTGAGTATTCGGCACTATCATGTGCCCCGAGCCCCACACATTTCTGGACCACACCCAGGGCGTGTGAAAGCGCGTAAATGTGTTTCCCCGCTCATAGAAAAAATAAATGAATTTCGTATGAGGCTATTGCGAAAATTTATATACATATAGGTTATTATAACATAATTAATTATTCAAATGACACGAAATACCTATTATGAAAGTCTTTACAAAATATCATTGCCTGCATATTAATATATTGTAATGACAATAACAGTTATAGGTTGGCCCATTGGAGAGGAGGGGTAAGGAATGCAACATATCTGTATGATGAATGTGCGTATGTCCATGCGCGTCCTTAATTGTCAAAAGGCTCCGATGCACGTTTGTCCTAGTGTACTAGATACATAAAATAAAAATATTTAATAAATGTTTCCAAGGAGCAGACTTTTTTGCACTAGCCAGTTTAACAAAAATATAAGCTTTCTCTACTTTACGTAAAGAAGGAATAATAACAAGAAATTAATATTAATTAATTGGATATTCTAATTTAATCTCTTATAAATGTTGGAATAAACGGATGATATAAAATTGATGTAAATATCTCGTTAGATTCTTATCTTAGTGCTGATACTTGTAGTTATGTATTTTTCGTCATCGTTGTTCGGAATCACCATATCATAAGGCATAAAAAGTGTATCGCTAAATGTCGCTCTAGTATCGTACATTTTACTTACAGGCTTAACAATTTCTACGAGAAACACGGGCAATACTCAGAATACGCTTAGGGGCCCTTGTAAGGCTTCCAAGTAAAACTTAAACACTTGTCCGTCGTCGGCGATCGGGGACTTATGTCAGTAGTAAACGCTTTCGGTACACGAGTGGCACGTGCCACGTGAACGATTTATATATAAAATTATGTATATTTCTTGTGCTTGATATCGGAAACATTAGTCCTCGGCCTCATGACTGCGTTAGGAATTATATCGGACAGACAAACACCCAACACAGCACGTTCGATAGACCGCTGAGCTACCGCAAATTTGAAATAACTATAGTCATTGCGTTTAGGAAAACAAAGTGTTGAACGACCGTTCACCAGGTGGGAAGACGATCTCCGTGCAGTAGCCGGTCCGGGATGGATGCGAGTAGCAGGAGATCGGTCGTCTTGGCGTCCATTGAAAGAGGCCTAAGTGAAGCAGTGGACCGATAAATAAGGGCTGATAATGATGATGATGATTAGATATTTTTTTGCACTAGTGGTCGCCATTAGATACAACCATATAAAAGTTTAAAAAATCGTATATTATATTCAAACATTAGCTTCCTGCACGTCTCCTCCATATTACCTCGAGGTTATTCCAATATTTAGCCATAAACTTCTAAACTTTATTGCGAATCATTTAATACTTCCTTTTGCGTACTCAGTAGACAAAAGGCGGACAAACGCTGAAAAACCTTAACGGGATCATCTCTCATTGATTATAAGTCTTTCCATATTTTGAGTCCACCTTTTTGTATCAAAGCAGTTCTTTTGGTATGACCAGATCAGACACAGATAAGTACACAAATTGATGTAGGTTCAACAATATTGGCGGTTGTACTCTGTAATAATAACATTATATATGAATGCTAAATTTGCATTACTTGATCCAAAATAAAACGTAGCAACTACATTCTTTCTAGAAAATATAAATACATACCTCGATGTAGGCAATGATAAAACTAAGCAGTCAGCCCGAATAGTATCAAACATCACTGCAAACACATTAAGATGCCACATGAGAACAGCGCAGTGTTCCAACCGTGAGTTTACTATTTCTCGTCGCATTCCGTTCAGTTGCGGCCATAACATAAATTAGCTTCAATCCGAGGCACAGAATGCGAGCGGCGAAGCTTCCACTTCAATCACAAACGTCTAGACCACCTAAAAGATTAGCCACTGGACGTTCTTAATCCTACAAAATGAAATTTAATCGATCGCGGACAAATTCGAATACGTCAAAACTTTGCCAATAAATCTTCAAAGTGCTTCGACGGTACAGTGGGATTGAGAAATATTTGAAATATTCGAAGGCTATTACTATACAGTTTTATATATTTTTGTATAGAAAATTACTATGTTTAAACAAACATCTTATACTGGAGAATGTCTCTCTATAATATAATAATCTGTACTGTACAAAAAAAATACAAAAAATCAAGAATTTTTACGTACCTATTCCCAATCGTTTTAGACTATTAACACTCATAATTATGTAAGGTTTTCAAATTTTAAACTGGAACTCACGTTTCACTGTACTGTACTCTTATTTCAATGTACTAATTGGACAAAGTATAGGAAAATTGGATAGAATCCATATACATTATTGTTTTTTAACGTTTTAATGTGAATAACCCTTAGGAGAGTATAATCGAGCAACGCCCCATGCGGTAGGAAGTTCCGCTGTCGTGGGAAATAAATTTTATTATAGTGTCCAGGTGCTGGGGAGCGTTGGTGGGGAGCTGGTGGGGAGCTGGCCACCACCCGGTCACAATTAGAGATAATGGGCTTGTTGTAATGCATCGTATTGACTATTTGCTTTTGCGATCGTTTCAAATCCGCTTAAAGTGCTATTAATTATATATTAACTTTTTCTATGCCTTTAAACTAAGTAGTACAACATAGTTATATCTATTCACTTTCTTTAATATAATACATTTTTGTTATATCTAGGGATACCGAATAATGTGTATAGGCCCGGCCGAATAGTGCGCAGGAGCTCTAAGAAAGAATTTTATCTATAAAATAGGATAATACTTTAAGTTATTACTCAGAAAAATACATTATGCTATCAAACTAAGCTATATTATATATAAAAATCATATCAATGTTTTCTGGAAAGACAAAGAATATCTACAAACTGAACCAGCAATTTTTTACGTCTATTATTATTCTACGAGGAACTACTATACACACAGGGATGATTCATACAATAAAATGAGGCGGTTAAAAATCGTGTAGCATTGTCACGGCTTGCACCCCTTCCCACACCATTAACGGTGAAATTACTGCGCAAAATCAAGACACCCACATGAATACAGAGCACAGTTTTTATTACACACGCCGTTTCATTACTGCTATATTAAAATGTACAAATTGGGCCAACTACTATCTACGGGCCGGGGAAATTGTCTCATCAATCACGCGACTAACTTTTTAAGAGCTATGATTTTTTTTATCACCCGCGCGCCATTTACGTAAGAACAAAGAACGTGGAATGGGATTATTGTTAAGTTTCTTTATAATTTTTATGTCATGCGTTGTAAAATAATAGTTAGTGACGTTTAGTGACTGACGCCGCCCATAAACATCCGCACAGCGAGAGTTTATTTTAATCCACCCGCATCTCAAAAACACCTTCATAAGATTTACACATTAAATCTGTTACATATTATGTCTACTATCGTTTCTGCTGTAACAGTTTAAAATAACTTGTTAATACTAATATATCTCCGTCGGATCGTGTAATGCAACTTCTCAGTTCTTTTTTCTAAAGAGAAGGAGACGATACAAGAGAGGCGAAAATTATGCTGCATCTAAACCTAAAGTTTATACGGCTGTAGCAATTATTAGCACTTGTGAATACAATTTTTTTTTAGATTATTCTGATCATGCATTAAATTGTCCGGGATTGGAATGTGCCCGAAGTGGCCGTAGGCTTGCCACCTAAGACATCATGGGCCTCAGTACGTCGGCTAATCGAGGGTGTTCAAGTATATCTACTGGACTTACGAGTTGTGGATGTACTACCACACCTCTGCCTACCTCTTCGGGGATAATAGGCGTGAAGTTACTTTTTTTATGAATACAGATTCAAAGTGTTACACTTTATTTCTGTTTCAATATATAAACAGAAATAAAAGTTTTCAAAAGTCTCTATTCGGATATCAGTAAAGCCCCTGTCATATAGTACTAGCTGTGCCCCGTGGTTTCATCTCCGTAACATCAATTCCACCAGAATTAAGGATATAAAAAAATGTATATGTCCCCGAAAAATTACATCCTAATCCGTTTAAGTTACTTTCCGTGAAAGAATACATACACACAAACTTTTTCATTTGCAATATTAATAGGATTATCAAAGTCACGTTAAAGTAATTAAGGAAAACGCATCGAAGAACACCCAAGAAGAATTGTATTTTATAAAAACAAGAGATAATAGGAGGCCTTGCTAATTGAAACAAATATAAAGTTTTAATTCTTTATTTAGACGAATTTCTTACATAATCGCATGAGAGATAATGAACTCAACTAATAGAAAAAAAACAATCTTCGTACGACATTGAAAGTCGACTTAAATATCTAATATTAACTTCTACACAATAACGAAATCACATTTGTTTCGCGTCGCTCTCGTCTGCGTCTCCTGCCATCCCCTCTCGAGGTCGTCGACCGTGATCCAAGAGAAAGGGCATATCATCCAGGGCGCTCCCTCTGACACAAACTTCAATACAACATACGACAATCGTCCCAATTGACATTCACAAGAAGAACGCTTAGGCGGTGGCTATTTTATTACTTTCCATAGCGCAACTATTAGGTTCTTGAAAATTAATATTAACCCCTTATCCTTTACACCGGTTGTAAGGACTATATAATGAAATATTTATCGCCCTAATTTCTATCAGGTATTTTTTATATTCCGTTCCATTTATTATATTCCATTAAACTGTGTCATTGCTGAATTGCAGCCGAATTGACCGGCACTATCGGGGTAATTCGTCTCGCTCGACACCGTTGCTAAAGACAGCTACGTGTACGGCGTGTGCGTATATGGTGACCCCTTGGTGGGCAAGACAGGAAGACACATCAATCGTCAACAGCAACACGCCTCTACATAACCTCAATGCGGATGTTTATAGCTATATTTAAAGATAGTAGAGTAGAAATGTCATAAGCTTACGTGTGTAGAGATGTTTCAGTGGCGGTAACACCGATAGTATCGGGTGAACGAGCTCGACCCGACACAATCTTATCTCAAAATAGACAATCGGTGACTGGCATCAGATGAATCTGCCTGGTACAGGTGGTACGTATTCAGCTCTCCAAGAGTTACACCACCCGTTTGTAGATTGTGCTGACTTGTCAGAGACAAGCGTACGATGATGATTGTTAAATAATCTAGGGACCGGTCGTTCACAGATTCCTATAAGTCCCGGTTAGCCTATTAGGAACTTAACTGACAAGTAATCTACATATTTAGCTTTGGCAAGTTCCTGTTAGAAGTAATTAATATTAAGCATTTATGTAGTATGTAATAGATATATTTAATGCTCAAATATCTTCGCTTTCGCAATATCTTGTGAGACCGGCCCTAACTATGTTATACAATTTCAAATGTCGAAAAAAAAGTATATTTCCATATTTATTTAGACATTGTACAATCGTGTTTTTAACAGTAATCAACACAACAACAAGATATCTTCATGATAGTTCACTAAAAGGGGCAGGCAAAGAGAAACTGGTACTGCATATCACGGTTCCTAAAATTTGTCTTGCTTTCTCCACATTGCCGCCGATTGCCAAGACTCTTGACACCATCTCCGTGTCAAGAGTCTTGGCAATCGGCGGCAATATCATTCTTATTCCGTACCGTACCCGATCATTCTTATCATCAACCTTTGGCTTCTCCGGTACTTACATCCTTTGTATATCTGTTTACAACATAATTAGCGAGAGGATAAATAAGCACGCGCTTATCTTTTGATACAATATAATTGAGGAACACAAGAGCGGCGCACAGTTGCAGGGCGGCGGCGGCTCGTCGGTCGCGAGGGTCGTTGACTCGCGTTACGAGGACACAAATTTTATCATTCAATAATAAGTACAATGTCACACGATAACGTACTGAATTGGCAAATCACATTTGAGATTAGATATCAAGTCACTCGCGATCAAATTAAATCATTTCATACCGTTAATAATATTAAAAATTTTGCACAACTGTAATGCGAGGCATGGGAATGTTTTACTAAAAAATATTCGCCTTAATTATTTGCAAGTTACTATACCATTGGGGGGAGGGGGCAACGCGTCGGCATATTAATTATGTGTATGTTCATTCGTGGGCGTCGGTAGTCGTAAAAAGGCC
>JAFELO010000312.1:306347-327976 GCA_017140195.1 Eumaeus atala
CCAATACCAACAATACAGGTTTGTATTAATGACATTTCAGAAGTTGAACACTAGAACTTTCGATTATTAATATTATTTTATGTTATATTATGTTATATCATAAATCTTGCTCTTGAATTTTATACCCGTTTTGTCTTGTGCCTAATCTGTTCTTAAGTCCAGGTTAGAACCTAACTCTAAACAGTGATCACGGCGACGTTACTGTTTAGGACTAATAACACTTCTACAATCAATACATAGTACCTCAACGAAAGGACGATAAAACTGTACTTCACTAATAGGCTGCTCTTCGACTATTAAATAAATATTTCACGGGCTGGCCCATAATATTGTTAAACATATTATATATCACATATATGATATCTACATAAACAATGAAATTGCTCAAAATTTACATAAATAATACAACACTTAAAAACCTGTTTAAATTTAATTGTTATTAGGGGAAAATCTTCATTTCCGCCGCGAGGGTGTGACAATGTAGAGGCGAGGAAGCAATACGGGTCAACGGCCGTGAGGCGAAGCCTTCAGCCACTCCGTACAAGTTACCACAATTACATTCACTGAAGGAGCGGACAACGACTAGTTACACGCAAAACAAAACTCATAATTTAGTATCGATAATCATGTTTTTTATTTGTATCTGTATTGTAACGATTAATTATAAATCTAATTCTATAAAATGTATAATTATAGCTTATATAGCTCAAAAAAGTAACATCCACATTAGCACGTAACTGAATGGTTTTGTCCCTCGTATTCGGAAGTTATCAAACGAAATTAAAAGTCTAGAAAGTTGACACATCTAAGACAAAAAATACTAACTAACATGTTAGTATTGTCCAAATAAAACAAGGATGAAAGTTTATATCTCGAATAACAAACAATATACAAAAGGCGAGGCCAGCCACGGATTAGATATTTAAGTAAATACAATGTAATTTTGCAAACATTAGCCTTCGCGGCTTGTTTAATTAGAGCTCTCTGCCTGACACCCAGCGCCCGCCTTACTGCTTCAATTTATCAACCGAGCACCATTTAAAGACTTTGGAAATAACGGCTAGACGGAACCTCATCTGTCAACTGAATATTATTTAACTAATAGATTTTATGAATTTATCATCTGCGTAGGTTTATGCTAAATCAAAATATAAAGTAGTCAAGTCAACATTCAGGTTATAGCCAGTGTACGAAGAGACATTTCTGTAATTTTTTGTTATAATAAACTTGTTGTTCTACAAAATTTTTCGAAATTAATCATTCAATGTGAAGGTGTGTCTTAATCATTCATAATTTGCTTCATCAATGTCTGACCTTACTCTACTTCTAGGTTTTAAATCTTGATGTCCTTACGCTAAAGTCCCTATCTATTAGTTATTTACTGACATGATAAAAA
This sequence comes from Eumaeus atala, assembly GCA_017140195.1. NCBI lineage: Eukaryota > Metazoa > Arthropoda > Insecta > Lepidoptera > Lycaenidae > Eumaeus > Eumaeus atala. Next base: position 307,744 of record JAFELO010000312.1, read on the forward strand.
GAATAATAATCTCTCACCGCAAACGCTTTTATTGTCCATGCTGACTGTTCACCGGATGATAATAAATATTTAGTACCTGTTTAAATAGTGCAAAATCATAGAGCTACAATAAATCAAAGAAAGAGGCTACATTTAATTATAGCCAGAATTTACCTGATCCGCAAATGAACATTTAAATTATAATTATAACAGAGCTAGCAAATATGTCAGCGGCAAAGCCTGCCCCAGCAATAACGAACGCTCGGCGGAACTGCGCAACTGTTGTTGAATGTTCGTTGACAAAATGTCTGCTAATTACACCAGATTTTACTAAGTGTTTATGTTTACACTCTATGCGATATTGACGGATTAAATACACTTTGATGTGGATTAGTGTAGACAAGTTTTAATTTGTTTATTATAGTGCGCAATTTTATACATTTTTTATATTTTTATACATTCATAGGGCGTAACAGTCGCCGGCTTTTAATCAGTCCAACAATTATTCAGTCAAAATGGAACAATGATTATATTTCAGCATTCAGCCGACCTACTGCCGCGACCTCCGCTCCCGCGACCTCCTCCTCTGTGAAATGTTTATTTTAACAATATTTTCTTCTTATGCCTAAAGAAAAATATTCACAATTTAAATTCGCTAATTTGTAGATTGTTTTACAGAAAATACAATTATTTAAGGAAGACAAAACAATTGGTCTTAAATAATCTATATAAGATTATTAAAAAACTTCTAAGAGCCTCAGGTGTCTGTTATAAAAGTTAGCTCATTCTAGATTATTTCACTGTATCTACGCAAATTGACAATTGCAGAAGATAATACTTTAACATTCTTATGAGACATCCGACAGAGAATCATTTGAATGCAAGAGTTACATCACTCAGGGAAAGCTGTTGTCCGTCCGTCGCCAAATACGATACACGTCACTAGTATAGAGAATATAACACTCACTGATTTGTTCAAAAGATGTTTTTATACAAAGAAATGTAGGCTTAAATTTATAAAATGGTTTTATAGAATTAGTACAAGTCAACATTATTGCATTTTTGGATATTTTCTCCGCCTTTGTTAACATGCCACATTAAGCCACAGGTACAGAATGATAATAATTAATTTGTTTTTCACGGTTGTCTTGCTGGAGGTCCAACCTAGAAACTATCGTAATGTACGTATATTTCATTTTGTGTCGATTAAAATATAGATATACATTGTGGAAGGATGTACGATGTATCGGGGAGCACCTAGACTGACAAACTGGTCAGATTGATCGGGTGCTGTCTAAGGTAAGGTGCTGGTGTTAAGAGTCTTCGCAACCGGCGTGGTAGTATGAAGAGAGTTATGAATGGCATGGAGGAGTATTGAAGGATCGTGATATGTGACATCCGTCAGCCGCTCTGTCTATCCCATAGACGTGGCGCTGGCGTGTAGATTTATGTGCATGTGTATGTCGACTAAAACCTGTCATATGGTTCGTACTATATCGCGTCACAATGTGAGCACATAAAAACAAAACGACACAAACGTTCATCTATTCCACATCCACGAGCGCTCCGGATGCATTAATTCCAGTCGTTTTATAATCTATTTAGCTACGTAATTGGTTAAATTGCTCGACCCTTTCCATCTGCGGCGCAAATAACCTTCTGTTTCCACTTGTATTCTTATTAACGGAAAGTTTGCAACTTTTATTAACAAAGTTAAATGTTCCGCCCTGTTTGACTAAAGCAAATAATTTGACCACACGAGAGCAGCCCATTAGTACGCGCCTCGTCCGCTAAACTTCGCCTCGCTACAATTTCAGGTAAAGATAAACCTCGTTTCGGTACAGTAGAGTACCAGTATATGGCGTCCGTTGCGCCGAGCGATAACTCCTTATCGTCGCGACCAGCTGGTTGTGGTGATAAATGGTTGATATAGTGATAAACGGTTATAACATGTTAGGAGGCATATACGTATAGTTGACAAATATAAATAATTATTTATTAACCAAAGAATTTATTTTCTTAGTTGTGTTGATAATAAAATATATTTACCTACTACGTATGGTAAAGTTAACGATATTTTTATAGGGTAGCGCATAGGCAGACAGTTAATTACTATTTAAATGCACATCTTACTGGAATACATAAATAAAAGATATTTAAAAATAAGTTTCGATTTTCCATCATCAGGTAAGTGTAATTAGATATATAATTTTACAATTATATTTAAAAACAAAATTTTATTACGCTGGCGGTCTACGCCAATAAATTCTAGAAATTGTTTGAAAACATTGTTTATTTATTCAAGTGATATTATTAATTTCCGTCACTTCATTAACTATATCAATTATGCATCTATTCGGTTTGGTTATTTGGGTTTGATCTAAAGGGATGAAAAACATCATCATCATCATCACCAAATGAAATTATAATAAGGTAGGTAATTCGAAATGTAAAACATGTCTCTCTATATCTCTCTATATAATTAAAGTAAATAAAAAAGAATATATGATTTCACTTACCCGACGCCTCCGTTTAAGGCGTTAACAACACCGGGTCTCTCATAGCACATATGCATACCAACAACCTTCCCGCTCTCGTTGTTCACACCGAGCGAAATTGTGACGAATTACAACACACTACAACAAGTAAATATCCACAACACAATACAGTACTATAAATTACCCATTGTATATCATCTGGTTGCTTACAATTAATTCACTATTTACAGTACACATTTCTTTACACTGAACGTTTATCTGCACAAAATAATAATGATAAAGACATTTTTTACAATTAACGTGTCACGTTTATCGTTAGAACTGAACACTAGAAATGAACAAACCGCCAGTTTCGCTGAGCAATCTATATCACGTTATATTAAATGGAATTGAAAATTATCGCGTTATATACTCGAATAAACTTCACATAAAACCTAGTTATCAACCGTGAAGTTTTGAAATTATTTCTTTTTTCACTCTCGACGCAAGTACTTATTTAAACATTAAAGTTTCCTGTTCAATGTTGACTCTGAAGTTGAGCAAATAATTTTCACAGTGAAATATTACGCGAGGTTTCGGCATCTCCGATGCGGTACACGTACAGAACACCTACTTTGTGTGTGCACTGTGCAATTTTGGGTACCAACGATGCGCATACACATATAAACATTTGTGTACATGCGCTTCACCTATAAGAGGTACCTACGAAACGCGAACGACCGCAGAGGTGTCCCTAGATCACGTAATACAGGACCAAATGATAGCTATTGCCGTCGCGTTTTATGGGATTAGCGAGAAGCCGGGCGATTAGGGGATCGAAGGAGGGCAAAACATAAAACCTCTTGGATATGGACATGTTTAAGAGCACCTTCAGTCACAAGCCGAAATAATTAGACTGATACATTTACCGTCCATAAGCAGTTAAACTACTTAAGATTTTAATTAGATATAACGAGACTTATCATGAACAATGCTGTAAATATTAATAGGATAAATTAATCAACGCAAACATTATTAAACCGTTCATGAGTTCCATGTCTACGATTTGTCTATTAGTGTCTAATTCGCAATAAATAGTAATTAAGTTAACCGCCAACCCTTAACTATCATAACGATAACTTAGGGTAAATCCCTATTCGATTAGATATTATAGAATTGAACACAAACATACAGAGATGGCAGATTCCTAACGACATGATTTGCGCAATCATAGAGAAAGTTAGCAGTTACGGACAAAGAAGCGTGGGCAAAACGTAATAAAATTTATTTTAGACAACCATTGCAATTCGGGGACGGTCGATGACATATTGACATATTTGTTGAGGACATGGAATCAGATTTTGAAATGCATTACACAAACATTTACGTTCTACCTGGCCCAATTAAAAAATTGTATATTCATGGTCAAGTACCTTCACACGCTTTCATAATTGAACAACTCAATTTTTTTAATTCAATAGACGCATAACATTTTTTATTGACAGAAAAAGTACAAAAGGATGCCTGAGCCAGATAAAAAAATCCGACAGGAAAACACTTTTATCCTCATATAAATCATATACACAGAACATATAATTTATACACAATAAGAACATCGAGTGAAGAGAAATAGAAAACGAGTTTTTATACATGCACATAAAACTAATGTAAGCCATTAACGGTGTAATCTTCCCCGCTCAGACACTGCATGGCTGCAAATGTAACTTATAGCGTAAATGTTTGCTTTTTATTGAAAAACGTGTTTAAAGTGATCACGTGGTATGAAATTGCAAAAAGTTTAGCTAGATATTTATCTTTAACATTTCAGTACTTCCGTGAACATGGCAATTAAATTACTGCTTCATCGGGATTCAGAAATATCAAATTATACCGGGGTGGAATCTTTGTTGAGTGACATTTGTAAATTAAAAAATAGACCTATTCAAATATATTGAGAATGTATATAACGACAAGTTATTCATTAGCAATAACATTAAAATTAAGAGGACCAAGAAAATTTGACCGCGAGGGGGGAAAAGTACGAACGTGTTAACATCATTACAATTTCAATTACGCAAGCCTCCCAAAGCTGGTAATAAAAATATATAATGCTTAATACCTAGGCAAAGAGTGAGTAAGAAAGAAAACAGTACGCATTAAGAAAGTCGTTAAATTATTGCGAAGAGTTTAGGATTTTTCGACTAGCCGATGATTAATGGCGGACGCTCCGGCGAATACTTTTAACGATATTTAACCAGAGCGTAGTAAATACGTTGTTTTTCGCTGGGGCCATGATGAGATATTACTTGGGTATTTTCTGGCGTGATTGATCGGCACTGTGTGATAAGCTTTGCAGACTTGTGACCAATCTTTAAGTGAATCAGTTCAATGACTGTGTCAGATTGTCACGAGGGATATATTATAACACTTGCTACAAAGAAAATACAAAAGAAAGTATTGATGAACTGGTCAGGTGGTTGCCAGCCGTAAACCCGACGCCAGACAGTAAATACAAGTTACATTTTGTGATAAATACAACAAAATCACTATGTAAGAACAAATCTATTATAAACACATTTACGCATAATTGTCGATGTTAACAAAACACAATAAATGAGACTATGGCAGTTACGAATCTGAGCCAAGGCCCGCGCGTAGGTACTGGATATATTTCCACGAAGAAATTAGTTTGTAGCCAAAATCTTTCTTTTTTGGATTGCATTAAACGTATTAGCTCACATTTTAAGGATTCTTTTAAGGCGTCTTTTAAAAGAATAATAAAAAATAAAAATTACTTCATTTGTGAGGCAAGAGTATACATTGTAATGAGGATATTAAAACAAAATAATTAAAGTATAGGAAAATAAACAAAGTGTCAATAGAGAAAAAAAATATGCAAAAACAGTATATAGACTTAGTAGGAACTAACTTTAAGGATAATGTTCTGTTAAAATTTTCAAGTTTTATCTATATGTACTTTGAACCAACCTTTTGTATCCTTATTTTTTCCGGAATTTATACTATATTCCTTTCATCAACAAAAGAAAAAAAAGCTATTTTGGCGCGGTACTTAAAAAAATTGTCTCCACCTACAACATTTTTTTGTCAATGAAGATAACAGGTTTTCTTGGAACTTAATATTTTTGTTGTTCCAAGAATACGAAAGATTCATTTCAGATAATTCCGTCTTCCCTAACTCCTCCTGTCCTCCGTCCTACTAATTGTATACTACTTTTTAATATATTATTAGGATCGTTCTTTGCTAATTTTGTAAATACCATTAACGAAATGGATAAGGAATTGTTTCGACAACTTCTTCTTGACGGCTTCTGCAAGCCGATGGACACATTTATATTATGTATGTGTATAATAGGCATGTGTCACGTCTTATCAATTACCAAATGAACATTGGGTTTATCCGTACCTGCGCCTGTCATTTACATATAAATGTCTGTATCTGAATCGTTTGTGTTTAAATGTTTAAAAAAGGTCTTTGTTGTGGTCAATGATGTCGATGTCGCGGAAACGATTTGTTTCAAATTGTAATAATTCGAATTTGTAGAAAAAAATAAGTGATGACATTGCACAACTAACATATCGTTCTATTGTAAGAAACAAATATTTCCAATTTGTATAATAAGCATTATTAAATACGACCAAGCCCTTTAAAATGATAAAAAAACTGTTGCTTTAAATTTATTTCAGTATTATTAAATTTAAATTCAAAAATACATTCAATCTAAGTTGGTAAGTATCGTAATCAAAACACAAGCATTTAATAGCAAAGAGCAAAAACCATCAATATTGATGTAGGTATATTGTCCATTTATTTTTAATATTCATCGTAATAACTACAAGGATTTTATGTTGCAATCTAAACTACCTAGTCTCTATAAATGCAAGAAACAATTGCAATTTAAGAAAACGTATCGATGCATTCACAAACCACTAATTATGTTCCCAGTTCTAGCGATAAACACGTCACGCATGACTCAACATCATGGACACCGCATCCGTCCTGATTTTCTTACGAAAAAATAATCCACAGCGCAGCGGACTATTACATCCTTTAATCCAACACTGCAATCCAAGTGTTCGTAGCCACAGATTTCACTTCGGTGGCGAGTCGGGCGCGTTGACAACACGCGCGCATTCCGAGTCACGTCACGTTCGCCCGCGTCACGCGTCCCGCCAAAAGACTGTGAGCGGTGGCAAGACGAGAGCGACACGACTGCACAAGGGACAACGTGGTGCGAGACTGGCACACGAGGCGGGGCGGGAGCGTCGCACGCCGATCGCAGGTTATCGTGAGTCGTCTACACAGATAATGATGTCAAAAGTGGATCGTACTAATGTTCTCTATTATGTTGTAAACGTTCCAAATGATTTAATATTGCATAGTCAGCTTCGCTTTCATGAGCCTCGTAACAATCTCTCATCGAGCTCCATTGTTATGTTAATAATCCATTCAATTACCACCGACCTATCATTTATAATTTATATTAGTGATCTGATCACACGCACATTTGAAAATAACAATATTTCAAAGTAATAATGCTGAATAAAAGGAATTTATAGGCATCAGTCGAAGCAATATGTCCAAAATTAAAAAAAAATGTTTCGTTCCAACCGCTCGGAAGCTATCGAATACGCGTGATAATTTAAAACGCAAACAAAGGCAATTTCCCGCGGAGTAACGCGATGCGTTTGAATATTGTATCACACAGAGACGAAGGTATATCACTCTTCGAAATGAGCCTAGCGTCCTTTTCCCGAATATCCGTATCAGAATTGTGCTGCGTTTGGAGTGCAACCTTAGCCGCTGGCCATACGATCAAGTGTCGTTTAACGGACACCTACTCTTGAACTGATAAAAAGTGATATATTTACAATTTTTCAAATGTGTTCCATATCAAGATAATTTTAAAGTCGTAGGAGCTTCGTCCTTAGATAATGTTATGTTAGATAAAAATCGACCATATAGTAATGAAGATATGCGAACCTTTTTAACATTTCGTTTCAATACGAATGATCTTCTACATTTCTGTCGGATTAAACTAAGTTCTGTTTGATAAATGTAGAGGTTCATTGATATTTTTGGGGCCATTTTCCTGGTATGTACGACGCTTGTATGGGGGAAAGTTTTATTGATTTAAGTATTTCTATTTATTTAGTAACATGTCCGGCCTAGCCACATGCTTGATCAAGTGCATTAATTGCAGATTATGACATTTGCATTTATCTGTAACACTTTATGTTTATATTGAAATCTTAAGATCAACAAAGATACTTGCAGCAGTACAAAATCATTATCTCAATTTGCTACGTATAAAGGATATTAAGTGTTAAAGAAAAATTGTGTTATTACTTAAATTAAGAGTGTCCCTAATCCATAATCGAAGTGGAAATTAATTATTAGTGGATAGAGTGGCGATACTTCGCTCCTTATTTATCTAATGTAATTATTTTTATTTCGTGGAATTATCCTCCCGTATCTTTCCTTGAAAATTAGGTTGTTATTTCAATAAAATTACATACCCATTTTGGTTCTAAATATTGTCGTTTCTAAATATAAAAAACGGGAAAATATTTTTATTAGCACACAATTACTAAATTAACAGCAGTATACGGTCATATGAAAATTACATTATTAAACAGAAATCAGTGGAGCAGAACAAGCGAATAATACTACGCTGTACTTAGACGAATAACCAACTGTACACCAGCATACACAGGTGGAATATCATAACTAGATCATTAGTAAAACAAAGAAGGAAAGTATAGAAAACTTTACAGCCACAAAGAAGAGAGCAAGGCTACAGAAATTTCAATTACTTCTACTGGCATGCACACTCGTAAAACAAAAGTCCCACATGCGCAATATTAAAGACACGAGGCAGTACAAGTAATAAAATAATATCATTACGTCGTATGAAACCTCCACCAAATTGAGTAACCGTGTGAAATCGTGGAATATTGACGCTCGAAGGTTATGAGTATTTTTCTAATATAATAGTTATGAATTATTACTTGACGTTGCGCGCCGTACAAAGGATTTCGTGACTATTAAACGAGTACCATATAGATAACTAATACGAAGTGACCCAAATTTCACAAGTGGAGCGGTTGCGTCGCGGCCAGGGCGGAAATAGGCGGATGATCCCGGGGGAGTGGTGAGGAGAAATTTAGTACCAATAGGGGAGCAGCAGAGTGGAATTCCTGGCTTCATTTTATGCACGATAATAATTTATGCTCGCTATTGATTTGTATGAAAGATAAACTCTCTTGTTACGTTAGAAAAAAAGCATTTTTCTTACAAATATTTGTTACGACTTACTTGTGAATTAGGCAAATTGTTTATTGTGGTATTAGGTAAGTTATACTCTAACTCTTCAAAAACTATATAAATGGATAATGATTTTAAGGTGAGGCAACATTTGGCAGTTAGCCTGATAACCAATACGTGAAGTAGCGTGAAAATTTTTATTCTAGCACAATTTACATTACTATATTTTTACACTGATTCTGGGATTGTCTTAACTTTTGGGAAAACTATACGACTTTACGTCAAATCATGCTTTGATTTTAAAAAATCGTATTATTAAATATACACACATCGTTTTATTTTTTAATAATAGGAATAATAGGAATTAATCGAAAGAAGTTCATGCTCGAAGTGGGCTAACGTACACAACATTTGTGCATGATTCATAATCACAAATCAATTATCTATGTTCATAAAAGTATACTGTGACCTATTCTTGCGTCTCATCACTTCTCAAAGGCACTGTCATATCTTGGCAAGTTAGCTTAATTCGTTTGAAAAAAATATTAATGGTGTAGTAAAATAAAATTATGTTCGCTCAAACGAAGCACATTTTATTTCACATTTAGCTCTTTGTGGTTTGTCTCTGGGATTTTTGTTGCATTAGAAAAGAAAAGAGAATACCTATTCCTTAAAGGCTGGCAACACATCTGTAAGACGCCTAGTCTTGCAGATGCCTATGGGGGGTGGTAGTCACTACCCACTTGCTCGTTTTCCCCCGATCTCATAAAAATATAAGTAACAGTCTCAGAATGTTTGGCGGAGATCAGACTAATCGAAACAGCAATTGACTGTAAGGTCGTCCGTTTGCTCTTATTTGAGTATTTATCATCAAAGGATTATGATATCAATTCTCCCTAAATTCAGCCAGGACCTTATAGGAGAAAACAAAACACCATAACCATGTGTTCCGTTAAAATTTCCATTAAGAGCTTCACCCGGCAACGATATCACGTATTCGTATGCGTTTCTCAGAGTTCTTTGTTATGAATTCTTTTATTTCGTATTACCCTTCATTCCGAGCAGGTGCGTGCTATATTTTGTCAACATTTTGGAAATTTCTCAGGGGGATGGAGTATTATAGTATTAACTCAATACTGTCGCTGTTCTTATTTAAACAAACATATCAAAGGTTGGACGTATTCGTATGAGTTCTCGTTTTTTTTACTCCAGACACCAGTCCCAGTAGATACGATTCTGTGATTCTGTGAATTTGCACATTGTTGTTGTTAATTTAATAAAAAAATATTTGATTATTTAAATAGTGTATTTATTTTTTTACTACGCCTAATACTTGCAAAAATTTTCGACTCAATGTATTTTACTTATGAGCCACCGAAATAATTCAATGCGTTTTTTTAACAAGGTAATGTTTGGATAACGACATGCTGTTGGAACCAAATCGAATGTTGTTAGAGTAGGTAACCAGATTGTTTAATTTGCTCACTGATCCTCATTACTGTTTATTAAGTAGATACACAAAAACAACGAAGTTTAGCGATTCGATAACGTGTGAATCAACATCTGGCCTCCGCATGTTACGAGACGCAACATTATGGGAAGATTTCAAAATGGCAGTAGTTCTAGTCCAAAAACCTTTAGATCTAGATTCAGTTGCATTCAGGATCCATAGTAGCCACTATTGTATTCTGTGACGCAGACAAAGTTTAAACGTTAACCTAGATTGGAGAATACTATGTCGCGTTCAATGTTAGGTCCAGAGGATCTCCGCTTAGTATTTAAGTACATAATGTCGTAGAACGGAGGTGCCCATCTACTTCATGAATCACCTATCTCTAAACTAATGTTATAAAGCTGAAGACTGTTTGTTTAAACGCACTAACATCAAGAGCAGTAGCTCCGATTTGCAAATTTGTTCAGTGTATATAAATAAATGACCTATTTATTATACTCACACACCAGCATGGGTTATGTAAGTGAAACAGCGGGGCGCTTTTTTATTGTTTAATAATACAAGGAGGACAAGCGAGCAGTCGGAGCCACTCGACGTCTATCGACGCCCCTATACATCGGCATAATTGCTATGCAGATGCGTTGACCACCTTTCCCCTTCCCTCCAATAGGCTACTCACAAACCGTACGAAACGCGACAGCTAAGTTTGTCACTTCCTCTTATTATAGATATACATTTTTAATGGTACACTATAAATATCAAAGGGTTGAATATAATACTATATGTTCACTGTTCCTAGATTTGTTACTCAATTGCTATTATAAAAGTAGTCCAAATATTTATAGTACAAATATAGGTTACACCTTTGGGCGATCTCGCACCAATACTAAAATCTATCTCAATACATTATTAATACCGTCTTTAAAGATATAGTGGCCCATTATATTGAGCCGGGTAAATGAGAATTCCAAAATCTCAGCTTAAATAAGCAAGTAATCGTCCCGCAGCAGTCTTGGGAATTGGCAATGTAGTAAAGAAGCGCATCAGTCCGCTAATAAAAAAGTAGTTTGTGAAAATGTTCTACTTTTAAACGATTATGAAATAGACGTATCTGCTTGTGTTACGACTAGATGTTATAAGATTAGCTCTGTTGGGTGTGTGGACACGTCTTCTGATTTATATTTATTGTTCAACAGAGTACAATTTACGAATGAGATCTTACATTTGCTACTACGGAAAAATGTTTATTTTCGTTCTTACAGAACTAGCACTGTTTTATCATCATCTACATGAGCAGATGATTATGAATATATTCCTAGAATCTATCGTAAGAATGACTAGTTGGTTTAGTATCATATTTGATATTAGAAATTGGACCCCGCGGTTTAGTACGCGTAAGTTATGGTTTCATGAAAATATCGGTATATAAAGTTGAAATACACAGAAAAATTATAAAAATCGGCCGAGCAGTTTCGGAGGAGTTAAGTTTGGTTACAGACTGTCCCCACCACGCTTCAAGCTTTGTTGTGGCGGTGGGGCTTAATAGCCTGGGGTGAACCCAGGCGAAGCCAGTTGAAACGAGGGAGATCTTTGCACCCCTTTCACAAGGAGAGGGGGTTAAAGATCAGGAGGGCGAAGCGCTCTCGGTACCCCTCTTATAAGAAGATGGGATGAAAAAGCAAGAAGAAGACGCCCTTTTGCGCACGGGACAAGAGGCGAGGATGGGAACCTCGCCCCATTGCACCTGTCCCAAAGTCGGTGGCGGTCATCTGTGGAGGTGGAGTTGGTCCCTTAGGGGGCTGACTTTCCGTCGAGGTGTCCAGAAGATTTGTTGTTCCGGAGCACCTCACCAAGGGCGGCACTGATGGTACTCGCGGTGCTTTTAGTGAGTATCCGACACAATCATGTGCGGCGAGTCCCACACACCACTGGACCCCACCCAGGGCCAGTGAATACGCGTAAATGCGTTTCCCCGCGTAAACAAAAAGAAAAGTTACAAACTGTGACTCAAGAATTTTCTATACTTACTAGCGGTCCGACCTTGCTTCGCCTGTGAATAATAACAGGGGCCGGACCGGCTATATTAACAAATTACACAATAAAACCATCCTCGGGAATCACATTTGTGAAAACAGCATGAAAATCTGTTCAGTAGATTTTGAAAAAATCAATAACAGACAGACAGGGGACTTAAGTTTTATCATATATAAATACTTTAGAATACGTCCATACGTTTGCGGAGGAGTAACGAATGTGCGCAAGAAACGAAGTGTGAAACTTTTAAACTCAAGTTTATTACAGTCGTAGGTAACATTTCATATTCCCCAGCCTTGTGGTGGCGGTGGGGCTTAGTAGCCTGGGGTGTACACAGGCGAAGCCAATTGAACCGAGGGGTATCTTATAAGAAGAGGGGACCTAAGAGCAACAGAAGGTGGCGCTTTTGCGCCCTGGACAAGGGGCGAGGAAGGGAACCTCACACCATTGCACTGTCCCAAAGTCGGTGGGGTTGTCCTGTAGTGCTAGGCAATAGCATCTGTGAAGGTGGAGCTGGTCCCTTAGAGGGCTGACTAGCCGTCGAGGTGCCCTGATGATTATTGTTCCGGGATATCTCACCAAGGGCAGCACTGATGGCACTCGCGGTGGTATTTGTGGGTATTCGGCACTATCATGTGCAACGAGTCCCACAAACCACGTGAAGGCGCGTAAACGCGTTTCCCCGTATCAAAAAAAGGGTAATATTTAATATTAATTTAACATTAACTAACAGTGAACGCGCATTTTTTCACAACGTGACGCGCGTGGAGTGCTGACGTCAAAACGGTTGGCGCATCACTTCAGATAATGGCCTCATATCGGTCGGGGCGCTTCGAGCGATGTTTATGAATAAAATAGGTCGCCGGTTCACCAAATTGTATCTACTTCGAAAGAAAGAAAACCAAAGAAAACCATTCTTTCCGACGTATTAAATATAAATTCTATAGTATCAAAAATACATTAAAAACGAGGCGCATTATAAATTGAACACGTTAAAGCTGCGGTAGTTAATTACTCAGAGCTAAGACAAACAATACAGAAATATTTATAATTGCCATCCAAACGGGCATACCGCACAATGTGGCGCACTCGTTGCAGGACGTGTGCATTTACGTGTAGCGTATCACAAACGCGGAGACCACGAACAAAGACATCTGAAACACCACCTTTTTATTTAGAGTGGGTGGGGAAAAACTGGCAAAGCGCGATAGCAGAGAAATGTCGAAAACCCGTCATAATATTAAACGTCCTTTGTTTTAAACAAACTCTTTGTTTTCATTTCCTTATGCGACAAATTATCGTCGGTGCATCGTTGTAGTGCGAAACACAAGCTGAAGGCTGAACTCTCGACATTCGAGTTGAGAAAACTATCCTTGGTCATTAACGTCAAGTTTACATAAAGAATGAAAATAAAAGCATAGATGATGCTTTAAAATAGGCCATTAAAGTACTAGACGCAATACAAGTTTAAATATTTAAATTGCTTACGATAAGAGAACCCTGAAAAATCCACGCGTAGCCCAGACGGAAAAATACGACGTCGTTCGGATACGATTGTTTCTCTATTCGAAATGCAAAGTATGAAATAATTATGGCGTTGAGAGCGCGACAGGTTTCCTATCCCCCTCTACCCAACCCCAGCTCAACCCCCTCAGACGGAACGGAATGTATCCAGACATGGCAAAAAGAGACTTGTTGCTTTGTCAGTGTCACATTTACGTGGCATTGGAAGTTATTACATAAACATGCGAACCGTTTTAGTGTTGACGTTAATTTTAATCTGTTAGAGCTTGCAAGCAGCTGCTATGAACATTATACAATTTATTTTTGAAATGTTTTTTAGTTGTAATATAAGCACAAAGGCTTGTAGTTTCCGTTATAAAAATTCTTAACTAACTTGTCCATAATCTATACGGATACGAAAAACTGAAGAGATGGTTTTTTACACACGCGCTTACCTCAAGAGCTGAAATGAAAAAAAAGAAAAAGAAGAAAAAAAAGAGCAGAGATGAAAAATCTTCCAGTGTGTAAAAGCACATTTTTCGTGGAGGAATATGCGGGTGAAACCGAGGCGTTGCCAGTTATATTATATATTTACGATGGTTTTTGGTGTATGGATTGCACAAAAATAGCCAAACCGGGCAAACCTTTCAGTTCTCAAATTCAATTCAAATAAGAAAAATCAATGACGTACAATTGAAAAATCCAACACGACACAGCGTCAGCGACCAGCGGTGACTTTAAGGAAAAATGGTTTGAATTGGCTGCACACGGCTGTCTTTCAAGTGTTGTGTTTTTAGCCGATTGCAAATATTTCACTTTTCAGTTGTGTACTTTACGAAGCGAAATTTATAACATTTACGATGTAATATTTGTTGGGTTTCTACATACAAAAATATACTAGAATTTGTCCTTCAGTTCTGGTTCCTAGTTCTAAGGCTGTTTTATTTTAATAGCCGGTCAACAGATAGGTCATTTTATTTTATATTTTGTTACTGCCATAACGTTAATTTCAATTAATGCCTGTGATGTAACTGTGAATTACCAATTTTTTGTATTTTCTCTTTATTAGTATATTCTCTCACTTATTGTTAGATCACGACTAGGACGAGGGCCTTTTAGGTTCCCTTGACGGACAACAAAGTGAGCCTACATATTTTCGTTTTTTCTTTTGACGTATAGAACCCTAAAAAAGCAGATGAAGACTTTTATTATAGGACAAACATAAATTTAAACAAAAGGCTTGTAACTTCAAATGAAGTTAACGCGGCGAAGGTTCCAT
Organism: Eumaeus atala; assembly: GCA_017140195.1. Taxonomy (NCBI): domain Eukaryota; kingdom Metazoa; phylum Arthropoda; class Insecta; order Lepidoptera; family Lycaenidae; genus Eumaeus; species Eumaeus atala. The sequence goes on from JAFELO010000312.1 coordinate 322,755, forward strand.
TGGGAGACACATCTGGTACTAATTGTAGCGAAACTGTTGAGATTAGAGTGATGTCGCTGGTTCTGCGTAGTCATGTAAAGAGCAAACACATATCGACTTGTTATGATCCGAGAGCCACTTACGTAATTGAATCAATTCGCCGTCCGCCTCCCAGTTGGGACACAGTTCAATAGTACTATATCATCTGTAAGTCAATCACGATGCATATATGCCTTGAGGATTTAGAACAAGGTTAGCAAATAGCAGGCATAGATTTCTGACGCCCGATTCAAATAGCTGGCAGAGGCTCATGTTAGTGAACAGCTAGGTTAAATAGCATACACACTCATGAAAAGCTAATATGCTTACAATACTTATATTTACTTAACATTATTTGTTTAAAATTTTCGCACACAAACTTGTTCCGTAAAATGTTAACTATATTTATGACGTCAGATACTTAACCTGTCCGTCAAAGCACTTTCAAAATCAGTCGAGCTATTTCACATTATTCCAGAACAAACACAAAGTGAAAATAATAATACAAATATGTTTGGAATAAATTAAGAACTTGTAATCAGTATTATTTTAGGTAGGTGTAATTACAACGGCGTCACGTTTCGTGCGGTTTGTGAGTAGCCTGTGACCCATTGGGAGGCCCCCCGCCCCCCGGCGGGGTGGAAAGAGCAACGCATCGGCATAATTATGCTGATGTTTAATGGCGTCGGTAGTCGTTGAAATGCTCCAATTTCTCGTTTGTCCCCCAATACAATAAAAAATATATTACACAATTAATGTGTTAAATAAAAAGATTTCTGCAATGTGTACAAATACAATTCATCCAGGCCTTGGTGCTAAAAGTTACGAGTCGTCAGCGTCCTTCGCCAGATGGAGTCCACTGTTGGGCATGAACTCTTCCTCCTAACCCCAAGGGCCTGAACAAGTCACGGCAACGAGCTACTTGGATTTAGTGGCAATGTTTTTGGTTTGATTTGACAACAACAGGTTCATTAATCAATAAACATTATAGTGGCTTCAAAGTTATTTCTTAAAATATTTAGAGCAGAAAAATTCTGGTCGGAATAATATCAGTTCCTTTGCTTTAAAATCTTAACCTGAACGATTCTTTTTAGAAAGCATAAAGAGATGCTTTTTACACATAATAAACTTCTTCGCAAAGAAAGACAGAGAGAAAATAAAAATTAACGAGTCATAAAACTAGCGGGTCGTTAACTAGTAGTTTCTCGCGTCTTCGTTTATGTTGTCCTTATAAATTACCAAGTATGTAATCGGAAGTATAATAGATTTTGATTGAAATATTGTATCTAGTTCTCGTAAAAATAGAACAGTTTCACGCGATAAACGCTCAATTATGGATTTTATATTTTCTTACTATGGGACCAGGGTCACCTGTGGTTGAAGTTTTGGAGATATCTCCGTGATACGGGAGTGATACACCGCCAAATTCCTAATTCCGGACTATTGTTATAACTTGATGAATCCTAACAACATTTTATTTGGACAGGCCCGGGATTCGAACCCAAGAACCCTGGTCTGCAGCCGTTTACTACTATAACACAAGATAGTTCAGACACACTAAAATAACAACGGAACGACCTACTAGTGCCTTATAAAGACAATATAGCTACAGGGTTATGACTTGCAGTCGCAATCCCGTAAAGCTTGCAAGTATTTCAACATTAAAATGTTTTAAGTTGTATGTACGTTTGAAAGTTTAAGTAAGACTCAAACATCTTCACGTACCCACTCTATATTCACTCCACTGTAGCGTGCGGCACCGTCTTGAGGCAGATTAATCAGCTGCCGCAAATACGTTTACATGTTTTAGAAGCGCTGCCTGTGGAATCTCAGGTTATTCTAATTTCTAAAATGTTAGTGCACACATTATCTATGTAGTAGACAATTAAAAAAGCACGTATATGCAAGCTTTTTGCATTCGCATTGTTTGAGATACGTTTGGATTGATAATATTATACACGAATAGTATCTAGTGTGTGAGTGTTTTTTTATCGCAGAAGAGGGCAAACGAGCAATCGGAGTCTTTTGATAAGTACCGACGCCCATTGACATTCCCATGATTGTTACGCAGATGCGCTACCCTCCTATCACGCCCCGCCCCCAATGGGCCACCGGCTACTCACGGACGCTAAAACGGACGAAACGCGACAGCGATGCTGTCAGTTTATCAAGTGAGCAAGAGGTACTAGCCGTACCCGGGCTTGCCGGCCCAATTCCTTTGCATAGGAGGATGTAGTGTCATGCACCATGCATGGCACTACCTCTTCCAAAGAAGACTAAACAGCAATTTTTCCCCTGAAAGTGTGGACAACTACTTCCTATTTTTGCTAAATTTTGTCTTGTAGTTATCGCGATGCAATCATCTACTTCTATTCTTCTATAACTATAGCATAGTTGTATGTAACAAGTCGAAGTATTTTAGTTTCGGAATATAAAGTGGGACGCATCATGTACATGGCAGACTCAACATTTGGAAAAATCCTTGAGCCCGACCCTGAAACCCTCAACTATTTAGCGCAAGTTAAAAATGAATCAAACTATATAAAATACCTATATGTTATTCTTACTTTTGAATATGCATCACATTAAGGCAATGCCAATAAAGTGTACAAAGATTTTTAAAAATAAGCTTGAAGAAACGTGCAATAAAAAGAATGTATAAAGTTTTATTACTAGAGAAGGAATTGTAAGCAGTATTAACAATTCTACTTCTGTCTTGGTTACAATGGAGAATAGGATAATAGAACTCACTTAAGTGCTTGCAAGGGGAAAATAAAGAAAATTTTTAAAGAGGTATTTAAAAAGACAAAGGCACACTATGCATGACATTTCAGTGATATTGATAAAAATATTTTATATTGATCAGATTCATATTACAATATTTTTTCAATAATGTATAACATTTCCGGTTTGCTAGAGTAAGAGACCATAACATTACACTGCGTGGAATAAATATTTGTTAGGCATATTACATATACGTACTTAGGAGCATGGTTTTTTTAAGTACTCGCCTATCTGTGAAGACTTTACTCAGGTAGCATTTGTACTTACGTTCCAACGACTTGTTGCGTTTAGAAACCAATATTTGCTATCCAAAATAGTTCTGCGGTTATACCCATATTACGATTGGACCACTGCGCTTGCCGTTGTTATTGCCTAGTGGAAATACCTACAGGTGTCTAGCTTAGTCAACGTTTATGGTTATCGCTCTATTCCACACCTCAATGGGTTGGGCTTTTCTCAATAAAAATTATAATAAGTATGCTCAATAAAATTTTATACAGATTGTCCTGATTTTAAATATACGATAACTTCCGAATAACTTCACGATATTTATCAACTTGTTGAAGTGGAAATAACAAATGAAAGGAGTGGGAAAAAGTAAACGTTTGCCAGGCCACCTTACACACTTTTAAGAGCTCACTATATTAGACTTTAGATTAATTGTGTCTAATGGAAACGATAGCAAGTGAACAATCTTAATTAAAAAGCAAACGTAATATGAACTGGACACGTGGGCCACGTGTACACGTGCAAGATTGTACAATTAACATGCGATAAGGAATATGTATGAACAAGCGACGACAAATATGCCCGCCGAGATACTTAATATCTAGAAGCCGGTAGGAACATTCAATTGTGTTACACAGCGATTAGTTAGCTAAACCACATCTACAAGTCATGAATAAAATTTGGAGACGAAAGTTTTCAATCTACGCCATGTGATGTGAAGTAATTTTGGCTTCGGCAATGGGCTGCCAACTCACTAGCTCCATCTTTGCAAGTTTCCAGTAATTATATTGTTGATATACAGCTTCATTCGAAATTGAACATTTTGTTCAATTGCAATTAAAAGCTTTTAGGGAACAAAGAGATAAGAATTTAGTGTTGCCTAAAACCGAAATTAAAATAAGTGTTTTGTATATTTCGATAATTGGATATTTTCTCGCGCACTGCTTCTTATTGGAGCCAGCAAATCCCTTCGATATTTCCGGACCGATACGACTTAGGGATGGATTTTCATGAGAAGAGCCTCCTTATCTCCAATGCTTATATAAAAAACTGGATGTTGTCCAGTTTTTGCACTCTACAAGGAGACAAATTGCACTCTAGAATTGAAGCATATAGCAAACAAGATCATGTTAACGTCTGAGAGCGAATTGCCCAAGTCCAGATCTGATGTATGACTTCCACATACCTATAAGTAATGAAATATGTAGCACTAGTACGCATGGAACCGTTGTGGCTAACTTTATCTAGTAGCCATATGTAGGCGATACCAATATTATTAGAAGAGTACAATAAAGACAGTGATTATATGATAAACATAGCTGTTAACCGGCTTCCGTCTGTTTCTATCCATCACATACCTGTCTCGATCCTGCATACACGTGGGGGTGCATTCTATTCTAGCTAAGAAGCACCGAATGCCTGCAAGATAGCCTATATAAAAACACCTTCTCTACGGTGTAATTAAAGTAGTCTTCACTCTTCGTAGTTCCAACATGCAAGCCAAATCACATTAGAAACCCAATACTTGTGAAGATTTTCAGCGGCAATATTTTATCTCTTAGTCAGAACGGCTCGACGTAAGTCGACTCGGTTCCCATACATAATAAAGTATATGCAGTTCGAGCGGTATATAGGTCAACAACGTGCCGTGTGCCGCTACTCGCTTGTAGCACATGTATTAGAGGTTCCCGCTGAGTTTACACTTTTAAGAATAAAACCAAGTCTGTGCCGCCATTTCAATGGCATAGTAATGAGTTTCGCTGTATTAAATAACGTTTAAATTATTTATTGTTATGTTTATGTCAAACTGTTTCATTATACTATTACATGGACCAATTTCAAATAAAAAAATAAGCAAACAAAAATTAAATCTCAATTCTTGTCATTCCAATCCTCAAACCAAACATGCTTTTAACAATAACAATAGTGAAAAAAAGGCTATTCATAAACAAAATTGCACATCATGGCCCTTATTACATTTTATTTGAAAAATGTCTTGTAAACGAGTTTCCAATTAAGCCAAAATAGGTAAGTCGCACATACAACAGCTAACTAAATAAATACTTTTTTTTTTATACAATAGCCCGCCTATTGTATAAAAAAACGAGAAATCCGAGATTTTTTACGACTACCGACGCCCATGAACATCACCATAATTACTATGCCGATACGTTGCCATCTCCCCCCCCCCC
>JAFELO010000312.1:327995-362303 GCA_017140195.1 Eumaeus atala
AATGCATGGCATTACCTCCTCCTATGAAGCATGGACCCACCTCTTCCTAAAACTTGCTAAATCTAAGAAAAGAAGGTACATTATATCTTTAGATTCACTCACATGAATAAAATAATAGTCACATTAAATAACATGTTTTATGGCTACGTTCAGATTAAAAAAGGAAACATATCGCACGTTTTAAGAATAGCGTCTAATTACGTGTCAAGACGGCGTAATGTTGCACCTCATTGTTATTTGCCCTTTTCAATCTGGTTACGTAATCTCAAATTCGTTGCATTTGCAACGAGTCTCGTGTTCGATTAAAAGTTTCGACCCATAATATTGCAACACAGATCAACTGCCACGATACCGCGGAGCCTTCACCTACAATTTTTTTGGCATCGATCACCGACCGCCGCCGACGGTCTTGTGCGGATATACCCATTTTAGTTATTATCATTGTGTTGTGTTATATTGCCGAAGATATGACAGTATTTCTACAATATTTAGGACTTCATTAATATCTGACATATCATTTCTCTCACATCCTATCGCCGAGGGTTCACCACATTAAAATTTATATCAATTTCTGTTTATAATTATTTGATGTCTTGCTGTATATTTAACAGCGTCTCATCCTCTTCTCCCCGTGTCTCGCCTTCGTAACTCTAGTCCTATGAGTCATGCCATAGTACATAGCCAATATATGTTTTCAATTCTGGCCAGCAGGTCAATAGATTAGCGCGTTCCACAAACAAAAAAAAAAACAAATTATTCTTCAGCGTTATATTATTAGTATTAGTTAGACATGTGAGATAAGATATACTTGGCACTTAAAACGTATTTCTGGAAGGACCGTTGAAAGTATACGAGGGAATTGCGTGTGACTTTGAATATCGACTGAAATTCCACCGGCAAATAAATAACTTGAACAAAGTAACATTTAAATAATGCTGCAGAGTACATAGTCCCGGTGCCCAAGGCGTAATGTCTTCTTACGCAAAATCAATATTACAACATAACCAAAGGCAGCCAAAGTGCGGGTAATGATTAAATGTGACGCGCAGTTAATTACCTAAGTAGGGAGCGATCAAAGGCCCTAGGCGTATATTTTAAGCGAAGTTTAACGAGCCCCTCATTGCCAAGGTTTGCAGCCCTATTGAGGCATCGGGCGCTTACATGTCTATAGCACACGCATATTGCTTTCTTCTTCACCTTACGAATGTGTATGCTATTAACTAAATCTGACAGGTTTGTTTGTTGGAACGCGCTACTAGCCCCAACTGGAAAATTATTTTTATGTTGAAAAGTCAATTTATCGAGGCAGGCTTTAGGGTATATACGATGACGCTACGAGCTACGACGAACAGGGCCGAAGTTACGCGGGTGAAACCGTGGGGTGACGCTGGTATATTATAAATGCGAAAATATGGATGTTTCCCGTAGCTTCGTCCGCGTTTCCTGCAGACAAAACAACATTCAAAGTTTGTATTTCTATAGCTTATGTGTTATTCTGGTATAAATGCTATTATTGTGTAAAAAAATATGAGTAAAATGAGCACAGCAGCATAACATATTAATAGGCATCAGTTTGTATTATATTCATGCTAAGGTGAAAAATTGTCAATTCCGCTTCCTTACTTTAAGATGACGGAATTATTGTTGAGAAGTTTAGCTTCTTACAAATAAGTAGGGAAGTCACGAATAATTTAAAACTTCCTATCCTAACGACTTAGGAGAATTATATTTGAAAGCGTCATCTGGGTACAATTTTGCTGTAACGGTAGCGCATGCTTGCGAATAAGGTTTTGCAATGAGAATTGCGCAATTTCTTTTTATTTTATGCTCAATTTGAATGAATAAAAAGATACAAAAACACATTAATCGGTTTTACATAGAGCTTCAAGATTATTTTGTAACATTTAGGGATGAATTCCCAAAAATCTTTCCATCTATCTATATAAAAATTGGTGGCTTCTTGAAGGGAGGGAGGGCAGAACACCTGCAGAACAAATACTCGTATGTGGGTGCCTATGGGCGTCGGGAGTTATCAAAAGGCTCTGATTCCTCGTTTATCCCCTACAATTCGACTCTGACTCCTTCTGTGCACATCCACTAGAAGGAGTCATACAACATTTTCTGTAATCATTTTTGGGATATTTTAACATAATCTAGAAGTTTCGATAGAACAACGTCAAGATTTAGCTGAATATACTACGTTGTATAACGCACATTAAAGATATACTAGAATATCATGCAGATGATTATTATGCATACAACTTAACGTGTGAAAACTAGTAAACAAAATTACATGTTTGTTATTTTCAAAATTATATTTCTAGATTTAGTGTTATAGTAGTATTAAACTTTATAAAGTTCATTTACTACGTTGCATACGAATAAAGTTCATCAATAATTTCCAACTCTCAAACTGAGAACGTCTAGACATCATTTTCTTTCGAGAAACTTCCACTCAACAGACTTCAAGCAGTACATGATGACTCCTTTATATTTATTTAGAAGAGAAACTGCAATGGTAACTAATCACTGGTAATTATTTTATAATATGTATTTGCTTCAATACAATTGCTTCGCTAACGAAGTTACACTCACGAGTACTACATAAAACTGCAGTAAGTAACTTTTTTAAATTAACAAAAGCCTTTTCTATATCTTGTATCGTTTTTAATGTAGCTTTCTCAAGTATATGGAAATGTCAATGTTGAAGCAGATTATATATAAGTAAAGTTGGGTTAATTATCATTCTAGTATTAACAGCATGTATCGCTAGAGGAATCGCAGCATTTGTGACTCAACGTATTCGATCTCGCCCAAAGTACACATAGTTGAAAACTGTTTATTTGTAACATTAATAAATTACAAAGCGGTCGAAATGGGCCGGGTTGTCTCGGTGATGTATGCCTAATGCGTTCGAAACACGCAACCAGACAAATATGTGCACAGGACAAACGGCGCACACGCGTCACTTCACTGGGCGCCATCATTCAGTTCCAACGACTTATGCTAAAATATCTCAATATATGTAAACACTTTACACACAAAGGGAGATTATTTTTAGTGTCAGTAAGTGTAGGTGTGTATTTATAGCGATACCTGCCGTTAACCACGGCCCCGTTCGGGTTCATTTATTAGGAATTATTTTGCGAAAACAACACGTCGTACGCCATCGATTATGGGGGACGGGGTGAGGGAGTTATAATACTTAAACCTCTGATTGTGTGAACGTTTGCCTATTCTAAAATGGTACATGATAAAAAAACACAGTTAAACAACTCCGAACGAGAGTTTGCTGGGTGCACGATATTTTTCTAAACTACACAGACAAAACAAATCAAAGCAAACAGATAAGCTTCCTTAGTGTCATCCAAGAACAAACTTTGATACTAAACAATTAAAGGTCAATTAACAAAAACAGGTTATAGCACTCAAATACAGCCGTCAAATCCAAAAGAGTGTTTTAGACAAAGAGTTACGTATCCGACGTAACGGGAACAGGGTTATAGAATCACATATCACTTCCAATTTTTCTTTTGTGTTTCCATATACGAATTAACTTATAGCTGAGTCCGAGGGCGAGGCGTGGAAAAATCCCATGCGCATAACAATAAAGAACATTAACATTCGAAACACTGAACGATAACATGAATATGAGCAAACATTATAAAAGGTGTTCAACTTTTCACACCGTAATTATCTTTAACGCGCTGACTAAAGTTCTAATTAATTATGATATTAAATTAATTCAATTCGTTTTTGCTACGTTTAATAAAAAAAAAAACAATCAAAAGGCCTGGGCAATAGAAAAGAGATTAAAAACGCTATTTCGTGACACATGAAGTGTAAAATATTAAAGTTGAATATCAGTAAACATGTCAGTAGTTTTCTGATAACCTTAAAAAAAACAATTCAGTTTATTCCCCTTCGGTAGTTTAAAATTTTAATACAAGGTATCGTCACCGTAGATTGTGTTCAACACTTAGGCGAGTAGCGTTATGTGTAAGGACGTTTGCGTAATGGCATATCTATGTGCTTTATTATCATCATTATCAGCCGGACGACGTTCACTGCTGGACATAGGCCTCTCCCACAGAGCGCTATAGGTCACAGTCACGAGCCCCTTGCATCCAGCTACCTTAACCAAGCTGTGAGTCCATCGGGTAGGAGGCCGTCCCACACTACGTCTGCCGGTGCGGGGCCGCCACTCGAGAACCTATGTGCTTTAAGTAGACTTTAAAATAAAGTCGCATTAAATATGCAACTTTTTACAGTATATGCGCAGGATCATAGCATTTTTATAGGAAAGTGCGCAGACACGTGACACTATCTGATGTTCATCACGGACCCGTTGGTGCTTTTTGGCAATATATAAACATATCGGACAAGGTTACCAATGGACAGAGTTATTCCCGAGGCAGGAGGCAGGTTTTAGTGTAAATTTTCTTAAGGTAATCGTCTTCTGTTGTTCAGGTGCGAAGCCGGGGCGAATCGCCAGAATACAATATTCATGTATTCCAATGTATTGATTATTTAAAACAACATGACGAAATCCTTGTAAACATGAATTGCAAGTACGTACCAACATCTTCAGAGCTCAACAATTTCTAGTGAATGTTAATAACGAGTCGACTTGGACGACGACGGGCTTAAGCCTCTATGCTATAAGTACTTTATCGGCAGAAACAACTTGGTTAAGCGGTAGAGTTGACCTGCAAATATAATTTGGTATGCGGAACTTCAATATCTATGGATAGGGGGACTAAGGAAGATAATGGATCGTAATATTCGGTATTCACTCAGTAGTGTACGCATAATATATAACATTAGGATTTATATGTATTAATTGCTAGATCTATATGCTACCAGCGATCCTCCCCGGCTTCGCCCGTGAGTACATTATAAATTAAACCCGAAATCGAGAAATGCTCTACGCTTGGGTGAAAACGGCGAGAAAATCCGTTCAGTACTAGGGTGGATCTAAAAGTTCGTGGCCTAACCTACATGGAGCTATGACATCTTTTTAAATCTACCCTCATTTGTTAGTATGTGTAATATTGATTTATTGTGCGCAGTTTCATTCCCATACTGCAACAATATAAATTTTCTGTGATTATTTGTTTGAAGTAATCTGAGGCAATTTTCAATAATGGAGAAAATTGAACACCGTGCAGTCATTAAGTACCTCAATAAAAAAAGGCCTATCACCAAAAGACATCCATCAAGATATGGTGAGCACTTTGGGGGAGTCTGCTCCATCGTATTCCAGTGTCAAGAAGTGGGTAGCTGAGTTTAAGCGCGGTCGTGAGAGCATTAAAGATGATCCTAGGAGTGGAAGGCCTACATCCTCTACCACGAAAGAAAACATCGATAAAATTTGTGATCTCGTACTGGGTGACCGACGTTTGACCATTGGTACGATAGCTGACATAACAAACATTAGTTATTGCCGGGTGCAACACATAATAACGAAGAGTTGGGGTTCCATAAAGTTTCTGCTCGCTGGGTCCCGAGGTTGCTTTCAGCGGAACAAAAACGAGTTCGTTACACAATTTCGCGAGACATTTGGAACTTTTTGAGACTGATCCCGAGGACTTTTTGTGTAGATTTGTTACCATGGATGAAAGCTGGGTTCACCACCATACTCCTGAATCAAAGCAACAATCCAAACATTGGAAAAGATCAAACTCTCCTTCACCGAAAAAGGCTAAGGTCGTTTTGTCGACTAACAAAGTCATGGCTTCTGTTTTTTGGGATGCGAAGGGCATTATTTTTGTAGATTATTTACCGAAAGGTCAAACTATAAATTCTAGTTATTACTGTAACCTTTTACGGAGACTCCGGGAAGAAACAAAAGAAAAAAGGCCGGTAATGTTGCGTAAGAAAGTTTTGTTTCATCAAGACAATGCGTGTTCACACTTCGGTTGAAACAGTGTCTGTAATCCATGATTGTGGATACGAATTGCTGCCCCACCCACCTTATTCGCCGGATTTAGCCCCCTCGGATTATCATTTATTTCCAAATTTAAAAAACATTTGGGTGGCTCGAAATTTTCGACCAAAGATGAGGTAGTCGCAGTAAATGATTATTTCGCCGACCTTCCGGAATCTTTTATTTCGAGGGGATAAACAAGATGCAGGTCACGTGGAACCAGATAGAGATTATGTCGAAAAATAAATTTAGATCCACTTTTCTTTCATTTTCTTGGTCGTGCTTAGAACTTTTAGATCCACCCTCGTTGATTTTGAGAAAATCGATCACATACAGAGAGATAGTTTTTGAAAAGCTTGTATTATAATAAGTATAGATGATGATAAGATTAGGTTGATGGAACTACTCCCCAGCGTGGTTCAAGCCTTGTTGTGGCGGTGGGGCTTAGTAGCCTGGGGTGAACCCAGGCGAAGCCAATTGAACCGAGGGGGATCTCTGCACTCCTCTTATCTTAAAGATCAGGAGGACGAATCGCTCTCGGTACCCCTCTTATAAGAAGAGGAGACCTAAGAGCAACAGGAGGTGGCGCTTTTGCGCACGGGGTGAGGATGGAAACCTCACCCCATTGCACTGTCCCAAAGTCTGTGGGGTTGTCCTGTAGTGTTGGGCAACCCCATCTGTGAAGGTGGAGTTGGTCCCTTAGGGGGCTGACTAGCCGTCGAGGTGCCCAGATGATTGTTATTCTGGGGGACCTCACCAAGGGCGGCACTGATGGCACTCGCGGTGATTTTTGTGGGTATTCGGCACTATCATGTGCCGCGAGTCACACACACCACTGAACCCCAACAACTGGGCCGGTGAAGGCGCGTAAATGCGTTTCCAAAAAACAAGGTAGATGGAACTACTGCGTGAACTGTTAACCTTTGTGTTGATCTATATATAGTCTATACAAATAATAAAAACTCGGCCCGAATGGATTTTTCACAAGCAAAATCACAAGAGATTCCCTTAACTATTTTAACGGTCTTTCAAGAAATAATAATACGTCTCAGGTGGCAAGTATGTCTTATCCAACATATCTAAATAATACTAATAATACAAAGCTGAAGAAGAATGAAGAATTTCTTTATTTGTATGTTTCTTGGAACGCGACAATCTCAGGACCTACTGGCCAGAATTGAAAGAATATTTTTATGTTGAATAGTCCAGAAGGCTACATACCTTAAGGCTACTACAAATGGGACCGGAGGTACGTGCGTGAAAGCACAAGGTTTAGTTAGTGGGAAATAGAAGCGGAATCACAGATGTAATAATAATAATCATCAGCTAGAATCAACCGATGAGCTGTACACAGCTTTTATGTGTAAGCTATGTGCATCGTAAAAGAGGGATAGATTCTGTTCGGAATCATGATTCATGATGAATCGGATGGATGAGTCGATACGCATTAGCACAGCGGACATACATTAGTTAACTTTAGCTAAGAGCGACCTGATTCTGACACTTTTTATATCGTTGACGGAATGAAGTTTCATCAGTATGCGTCACAGCTGCACTCCTCAAAGGCGTAAGCGCGTCACATCACAGTAAACCGACGATAATATACCACACTAACTTAAAAAAAAAAAAAAAAAAAAAAAAAAACAGTTTCTTTCCTCGTTACCATGACATTGTTATCGTGTACGCCGAAGGAAAGGTCGTACGTACGACGAATACTGAAAATAAGAAAATAAATGTGTGCAAGTTCATGTGGCAGAGTCAATGTGATACAGATTTTGCAGAAACATTTCCCTATTTTAATATAGATTTATACAAAAATCGATGTATCGCACATAAATCGATACTCCCGCATACACATTTCCGTAGTCTACTAAATCAATCCTAACATATTTTTCAGTTAATCTTTTTTCACACATTTTTTTTCCCTTTATTCACAGCGGGCGATCTCATAGTAGCGACTGGACCTTTTTTTTATTTGTGCGAAGAAGGTAAGTAGCCAGTGAAACATAAAACGTATACAAGGCCGCTTGGTGTTACGGTCAAGAGACACGCCACAGCACGAGGGTGGTCGCCGTTTCAAATTCATTCAAGGACAGAATGTTATAGTAGGTACAAAGTGAGTGTTCTCCAGTAATGGATGAAATATTAAAAATTCATATTTTGTCTAATATAGTATTGTTAAACATCAAGTATATTAATAACGAGGGGTATTAAATCTAAAGAAACACGTGCCTCTAATATGTATCGACCTACACTCAAATGTAGTTACGACAAGAATTAATTTTAACATAAACTGGGACTAAAATATTCCATCTTCACTCTCCTTTTAATAAGTAAAATGTTTATTTAAAAACACAAAGTTAAATGGTTTTAGTTAAAATAATCGTCTCTACCAAAACTTAAATTTATTTTTAGAAAGAACTAGTACCATGTAGCTCAATTGCGCGGCCGGGGAGGTACCACACTGCTCCCTTGACTCCGCCGCAAAGTGACAGCTTTGCTGTCGCGATTCGTGCGGTTTGTGAGAGCCGGTGGCATATTCGAGTGGAGGAACAAAACAGAGCAACGCATCTGCATGATAACAATAATGCAATCTGCCTATGGTCGTCGGTAGTCGTCAAAGGTTCTGCAGAAGGTACCTACCATTTAGAATAGTTGACATGTACCACAGTAGGATAAGGCAATTTAAATTTGATACCGAGGTGATACCGACAGGCATAGAGGCAGCTTACTTTCTGGGTTGTCCGTTCCAAGAACAACTAGTGATAGTAACAGAGATACCAGAAGTTTCGCAGATGATTTTCCAGCCCGGAAATACCGTGAGCCTGGCTGATCCCATACACAATTAATAAAATTAAGTTCTTGTCTTCTCCAACAAACTCTCGTCACGAGAAATCGCGCCTTGTTTATGCATGCGTCCGCGTCCTCTCCTCGCATTATAGACCATTTCGACTGCGGGGTAATTGAGATCTGCGCCGCTTAGCTAAAACGTTTATTCCACAAAGCCTCAGTTAGTAATATTCTCTTTATTTGCTTATTGCTATTTTTGTTCAAATCACGCCAACGTCTTCATAAACCGTAGTCCACAACAGAGTACATATACCACAACAAAAGTTTCTACATATATCACATCAAAATAGTTTATGAATTATTCATCTATTTTAGATAGCAAAACATTATTTTTGATAAAAAATAATTCATATTTGTCTTTTTCTAATAAAGAATCTGCAATCTACTATTAAAAACTGTTTTGGAAACACTAAACGAAAACAATATACTTAGTGCAAGATTTGAAGCAACTGCTAATAGACTCACTAGTGTGAACAGAAGCAACAAACCACCAAAACATTAAATAAAAGCAGTGCACATTAAATAGACAATAAATATACACCAAATATGAATAATTCAATCTTTACACTTATAACTTAACTAAAGATCAAAGAAGATCGAAATAGCCGTAGGATGAAATCAGATTACCTGAGGGCAGAGAGTTAACAATTCCAGCGCACAGGTTATACTGTGTTAACGCACGCGCACGCAATGTGTCCTAACCATTGCTCGTCCTCCTCAACGCACGCCATCATCGCAAGCGCGAAAGCGAGAGAGGTATATGCAAATGGAATCGTATAAAACGGCCATGAGACTTACTGTGGCGATTCGTGGCGATTGATTAGATGCACATTTTTTTGTGCTAGAGGCCTTTTAGAATCCTGAATGCGCCATCCCATTGTTTGCGAGTATCAACATAACTGCGGCGGATGACAATGGCCAGCCTGTTACTGAAGGCTTGTAACTAATAAATAGCCCGTTATCGTAAACAGTGAACGTGCTATCATAAATTCTCGTACTGTGCACCGAAATACGACGGCGAAAAGTAAACGGATGATCCCATTACTTTTAACGCATACGATGTTAGTCATTCATTGTATCATACACTCCACAAGACATTCAAATTGCTACAAATTCTTCGTCAATCACGAATTATGACAGAGATTATACTCTCTTCATAAATAGTCTAAACCAAGACTATCTTAGCACACAATTTGTTTCAAGAGTCCTTAGAGTAGCAAAGATTCAAACAAATATAGTTAACATCACTGATTGGATCAATGTACACTTTTGCTGTTTGTTACGCGTAATGAGTAAAGTAGTACCTTCACGCCAATTATCCCCGAAGAGGTAGGTAGAGGTGTGCTACTACATCCACAACTCGTAAGTCCAGTAGATATAATAAAACACCCACCATTAAGCAAGGTACTATGCCATGATGTTATAGGTGACAAGCCTATGGCTCTTCGGTCACATTTTAATCCCGGACAATGTAATGCATGCTCAGAATAATCCGAAAAACATTTGGTAATAGTTGTCAGATCTGGGCATCGAACCCAGGACCCCACGCGGCTAACGGTCTTAACAGACGACACCCGCATCGTTACATCACAGAGGCAACATAACACGGATCCTTTTGTTGAACAAGGAGAAAACGTTTAAAGAATTTCCATCCGATGTCATTTAGACTACTGAGTTGATGATACTCCTAGGCAAACGTCTGTCCTCTATGAGCTTGTAGGTTTTACATGTAAATAATGATAATATAAACGCTAACCTCAGGCTGTGATTTTTTTATGACTTAAATTATTCGTGTGTAGGTAACGCGTAAAAATATTTTGATGTTTAAACCTAAAATTATAAGGGCCGGCTATACAAGTTACTATAAATTATAGTGTCAACTACCTAGTCGAACCTAAGCGCTACCAAAATACTAAATACCAAAATGCTTCATACCTATACCTATTCATTATATCTAAACGGATCGTTCGAAACTGGCATTTGAAGTTTATTTGCCGGCTTAATTCCTAATAGGCTAACCGGGACTTTAACAGGACAGGCTAATGTCAGGACTGGGCCATAGTTGAACCAGTGGTTATTATTTGACCTTCAATTAGAGATGTGTTAGAATACTATTTTGAATAAAATTTTGATTTCAATTTAACATGAATCTGTGAAATCGGCCTTTAATGATTTAACCTTAAGGATTAAAAATTTGGGGTTAATCAAAGTCAGTACGCCAAAATTTTGCTAGCATATCGAACCTAACACACCTGGTATGTATTATACTGATTTAGGCGGAGCAAATTAACTTCTGGCTAGACGTTAGCCACTCCATTTCCATGAGCAAACCTCATTTGATTCTAGACGAATACGACGTGTCAACAAAATATTAACAATAATTTATAGCTCACAGGGACTAATAATTATAACATAATGGCGTCTTAATTCCGTTTCTCGGACGCAGACTGTATAAGTAGCAGTGTAAAAGCTCGTAGGTCATAAATCACCGAGAGAAAGAGACGAGAGGTCGGATTGTGCGTTAGCACACGTAGAGAGCGAGACGGATAGCGGTTGCACAACTCCCCGGGCCGGCCATGAACCACGGGCGTAAACAATAGCCACGTAAACTAATTTATTTACCACTGTTCTTCGATTTATTTTCCATTTTACACACTTTACGTTTGTTTCAAACGTCTCTTCCGTTCAACGGAACACATTCCGATTACGTTAGATCTATTGTTAGTTCGTATCACATTGTAATCACTACAATAACACATAAACGTACTTCACATCCCGAGTATATTTAATCTACACTCGTTCTACACCTACATATCGTCGATCAGATTTGTAAATGTTTTAGGGTTAAACAACGGATCTCAATAAAGAGGGTCTACGCCCCTTGGTCGATTCTTTGTTAAAAAAACTATATTAATATTTAAGCAAAACGGTTATCACCAAATAGTGTCGAAACAAATCAAGGGAATAAACGATAACACGACTACGGGACCGATCAAACCGCTTACTCACAACTATGAGCTAATTTTGCCTTATAAGCGGTCAACACTTTATTGTTTCAACAATATTTCAACAGGCTCGTACCTAACAGCCACAACTCACGACGCTGTGGATTACTACTACGCACGGTATTTTTTTTTGAAATTTTTAATTGAAATTTTACAGATACGTTGCCCTCCTGCACTCCATCCCCTCATGGATCCGGACTTACTATCCGCAAGAAGCAACACTAAGGCCACCACATCACGCTGGTATCGTTTGAGCGAGAGGCACAAAAATTGTCGCTTGTCTAGTCTTGATGATTTGTGACCTGATGAACCTGGCGAGCTGGTTTCGTTATAGTTCCACAGTAGGATCTATGACCAGCTGTTAAACGCTACAAACTGTAAATACATTTTAACGATACAGCCGAACAGATCACGTCATTACATTACCGTTTATCCAATAGCACGACCCCACAGTAGAATTGGTTAGTAATTAATACTGCTCAGAAGAACAGATGGCTGATGGGCCAGTAAGGTTCTGGAGTAGGGGCCGCGCGTCTAGGAAAACGAAGTGTTCGTGCAGTAGCCGGTCCGGGATGGATGCGAGTAGCAGGAGATCGGTCGTCTTGGCGTTCATTGAGAGAAGTCAATGTCCAGCAGGGGACAGATAAGGGCTGATAATGTTGATGATGATGATGATTCTATTCACTGGTCACACACTGAACCATCAAGAGCAAAACTTTAATACCCTCAATAGCTAATTATATTTGTTGATCAAAATTATTAGTCCGGCTGAATCAGTTTCTATTCATCATCAGTTCATGGTAGAACATGGTTAGCTTATTAGTACACGTACTAAGTACTAAATTGTACTGTTACCATGACTTACTTACACACAATAATTTTGACAATAGTTACTAAAGTTAGGAAAATTTATAATATTTAAATGCATACTTCATTGATACCAAAGTACCTAACGATCCCACTTATGCAAAAAGGGAAATGAAATAGTTTTTGTGATAACATCTTGTGAAAATACAACTTTTCTTAGAGTCGCCATTTGAGATTTGAGAGCGTGGAAAGTAATGTGCCATCCATGATAAACAATGGATGTCTTCTTGTCATCATTTACTAAGAGACCGACGTTTCAGAAGCTTTACAGCAACCATGGTCACGGGTGGACTCAAACGTCAGGCTACATAAATAATTTAATAAACCGCGATAAAATCCGTAAAAGTAGTTTTATTGTAATGTCTAAGATTCGCGTAAACTTAAGACATCAATATGAGTTATCATTGTTATGATGTAACAACTGAAAAACATAATTCTATTTTTGCGACCTCGGCCTTGAATAATTATTTTGCTATTTCAGTATCGATAGAGACTTTTCATAATAATGGTGTTGGTACTCCAGTGCGATTTTCATCTGTCGCGAATTATTGTAACCCTGAATATCACTTTAGGCCGGGATAAAATATGTATTTCGCGATAATGTAAGAGTTATAGACAATGTAGATATGTTTACGAACGAATAAAATGTCGCCTATTATGTTATTATGTAGATATATAGCTTAGATGTACATATTGTGTATGAATCTTCATCAAACAGATGAAAAGACTTTGTTATTTGGGCTCACACGAACTTTTAAAATCGAAATGTTAGGTCTTTGTAATCGATTAAAATAAAAAATAATACAAAGAAACATTCTGCATTCTTCTTGGTTTATCAAAAAGAATGGGAGAGAGAGGGAAAATTCATTGCAAATCATTCCATACGTTTCCATTTCACGTTGAAAAGGGAAACAGAAAACTGATAATTATTACAACCCGATAGTAATAAGAGGCATTGTTTTGATCGACATTTCTCACCTCCGCAAATTAGCCCGGTCGAGGGAAAAAGTGTATTTGCGACGATAATTAGAATAGAAATTAGAAAATAAAGTACTTTCACGTAATTGATAGCAGAGCGCGCGGGCAAGAGGGGGCGGCAGGCGAAACTAATTATATAGAGTGCGACACACTCGGGTACACGTGGTGTGGACGGCGCACGCACGTCTCGTCTCTAGTCTAGGGTAAGGAGACACTAACCGTGTCGAGATCACATCACTTTGAAATTATTTACCAGCTAGTGGTGACTTTATTCTTTTTTTACCTCTTAGTAGTGAGAGGTAGTACCATGCTTTAGTGTTTAGTTAGTTAGCTGGCACTCATGACACCGCCAATGTTGTCGCTTTCCGTGCGGTTTGTGAGTTTCCTTTGGACCATTAGGGTGGGAGGAGAGAAAGAGGGATATAATTTGCCCCCATATACTATAAAATATAGAGCAAACGAAGTCGCGCTGTGGTTTTAAGAATTACTGAGGCCCATTTGCACGTGCAGAGGTTAATCTGACGCCAGGCACTTCCACAGCTAACAAATTGGTATCTTTATGTATTACTAGCTGTGTCCCGCGGTTGCACTCGCATAACATTAGTCACTAAGAAAACATACTTTTTTGGAGATGAAAACAATTTGTTAACTGCATAATATAACTTGTTTACATATATAGGTACAACACCAAACACATCTTCACTCCTGTTCCCCAGTCGGGTATATAATTGATTGTAATCTGTGCCAAATTTTTTCCGCATCTTTTTTGTAGTTTTTACAGTAAAACGTAAAAACATACATCCACATTAAACACTCACTAGCTCATTAGATACACAGCTACATCATAATAAATATTCAGTATTTGTATTAACATTAATCTCAATTTCCACCAAGCGACAATACATTCCATCATTTATAATGTTAACCTCCTTGGAAAATCATTTAGAAATGTCACAATAGTACAGTTTTTAGTCGGAAGATAATGAACGTACGCTGGTTGTACAGACTAATCTATACTCATTAACAACCTTCCTTAAAAAAATCTTCCATCATTTTGCGGTCTGCCAGCGCGGACATCTATTTTCTTGACATCAGAATCACAAAATGTATCTGTGAAAGGAGGATAACAAACAATGATGCTAACCGCAAGAGCTTATCTCCAAGTCAAGAGCACCAGTATTGTTGTCATGTAAGTATCAAGTGTTTACAAGCGTACAGTGCGGTATAAACGAAAACAACTCGAAGCGTTACGCGAAAACGGATTTGCATAAACACTCGACCAGTGTACAACAAAAAAACATTTGTTCGGTCAAATTTGCATATCTTTACGACGATATATAATTATTTAATATTAATATGTACTTTAAAGAATTGAATTTGTAGAATGTTTAAAAAGACGTAAACACGGAAATAGAATTATCATTGTAAAAGTGATGGTAATACTGTCGCGTTTAGTGCGGTTAGTGAGTAGCTTTTTTTAGGCCCATTGGACATGATGGGACGAAGGACGGGAATGCATCTGCATATGTGGATATTAATGGCAACCGGTGCCATTTGGTGACTACCAAATGGAACTCCTAAGCTATAAAAAACGCAACTTATATACATACTATACTACTGAATAATCGAACATCATCAGGCTAGTAGGTTCATATTTACCTATATACTATTGAATAATTGAACACCATCAGGCTAGTAGGTTCATACTTACCTATATACTATTGAATAATTGAACACCTTCAGGCTAGTAGGTTCATATTTACCTATGTACTATTGAATAATTGAACACCATCAGGCTAGTAGGGTCATATTTACCTATATACTATTGAGTAATTGAACACCATCAGGCTAGTAGGGTCATATTTACCTATATACTATTGAATAATTGAACACCATCAGGCTAGTAGGGTCATATTTACCTATATACTATTGAATAATTGAACACCATCAGGCTAGTAGGTTCATATTTACCTATATACTATTGAATAATTGAACACCATCAGGCTAGTAGGTTCGTATTCACCTAGTGGAATTTATTTAGCGTTAGGTAAAATATTTTTTTTTTACAGAGGCGCATTATTATTATAATGCAGATGCGTTGCGCTCCATTCCTCCTACCCTCCAATAGGCAAAAGAATAATTATATATGAAAAGCTAACAATGAAACCAATACTACAGTAATAACGATGGCACGGAGCTGTTTAATGTCACTGAAGAAACCCGCCTGCGCCTAGTTCTTTTAAAGAAATTTTATTAAAAACTTACAAAAGAATCTTTCCAGTGAAAATATAATACTCACCGGCTCGACTCCAACATCATTTTGTGTGGTCTGAAAAGGAAAAAGAAGCACAATTAAAATTTGTAGATTAAGAGAGCTCAGAAAACACGGCAGGCCGTGAGTTGGACTGTAGTACGAAGGGTTCCCGTCACAATGCATTTTTAACGGCCCAAATAACACTAAAAGGGGCGCACTTGAGTTGTAGAGAAATAAATTTTATATCTATATTTAATACACTACACACATATAAATACGAGGTGTGCATAATTGAGCACCAAAAGAATATGTTTCTAGTTCAGAAGTAAGTTCCCCTTTTTAGACGTAGTCCCATGCTGCATTGCAGCGGAATCAAGCCGGTAGGATCGGGGAGGCACTTCTCGCTCGCTTAACACTGCCGCAAATGACATCTGCGTGACAACAATAGTGCAATGACTATGGGCGTTGCGAGTCGTCATCCGATCCTCCGCTCCGATCTCCTGTTTGAATTAGTTATACTGAATACATTTAAGAACGTATATGTACATACTGGCTGTTTCATCCGCGTATAATTTAAAGGAATCACTGATAGTAACTTGTACGAAGTTTTATGTATTGTACGAGGTTCCCTCTCTAAAAATCAGCCTCAGTGCTTACGTATGATAAGAAGGATTCCCTGTATTAAATTTATGTTTCTAGATACACATAATAAAGTCGTTTCGGCTGTACGTTGATATACAAGAATATCAAAAAAGTTTAGCTATACCATGTAACAATACAGCAGCAGTATCAACGCTACTCATCTGCATATTCCGTGGTGCTGGGCACTTTAAGTGAGAGGAGGTTTTTAGTAAGTAAGAATCTCACGCTACGGGCCAGTTTGAACTGGGCGGTCTTATCAAAGATTTGCCCCCTGTAACGGGACAAATAAATCCTATTAGCATATATGGCCCATTGGAGGGAAGGACGAAATGAGAGTAAGACATCTGCGTGATTTGCTTATGCAGATGTTTGTAGGGGTCGGTGGTAGCCGAAGGCTGAAATTGTCCGTTTATTTGTAATACTATAAAAAGAACTACTTAGGAAATACACGCAATTGCAACAGTAAAATATTTACTGGAGTTTGAATAGGTCAGTTAATTTCATTACGGAAATAGTTGTGATAAAAACAGACATTATCTATATGAAGAGGCAACGCTGTTGATTTATGTTACAAGTTACACCAAATTGTGCCATAAAAAAATATTTACAACACAAAAGGCGAGCATCAATCGACAGAAATGAACAATGGCGTATCTACCGCTCGTAGTGAATAAAATCAGAAATTTAAATCCAATATTAAATAGAAAACTGAATGGAATCGAATTGGATAGACGCGAAAGCAATCACGATAATCTTCGGGCGACTGGAGCCGATATCACCCATTGGGTATTAATCGCTTTCCTCCGGGAATATCCCTATCGTGTTATTTTGTGTCCCCTAGGGGGCACTCCGCGCTGGTCGGCGAGGAAACCGTCGATACCCAGAAACAATTACTGAGGATAAAAATGAACAACTAATAAAGTAATGAATGGTTTTTTGTTTATTACAAACCTGTTTCTTTTCGCTTAAGATACTTTGATTTGCTTCGTTCTTGTGTGGTTGAAAACACTGCACACAATAGGCACCTGCATTTCAATGAAAAAATATCGTTGACAATTATCTCATAAATTAAAAAGTAATAAAAACATCCTTGTGTTGGTTGGTCCAAAGTTACCAATATTTAAATGCATAAATTTGTATTGTAATTAATATATGAGATAATTTCTACGACAATCTGACTTATTATTATTCACTCGTGACCTCGAAAGAACTCCTACACTCGTACACTGTAACACTGTAGGTACTGCATTTACGTGCGCGAATAATGCCCATGTCTAACTCATGATTCTGGCTTATGTTAATATAATTGTTGCCCTCTATATATAAAACTAGTAATCAATAATGTGTCGTAATATTGTAATCGTATGCTTGGATATATATAATCATATATTTCCAGGGTCTAATACGCAAGCCGCGTCCTTTAATCCCATTTAATGCAATTAAAATACATAGTTTCGGTGCAACACTTTTAATTAATAATATGAAGATAAATCAATGTTAGGTATTGCATTGCATTATTACTAAATTAACTTAAGGGCAGCTGAGAAGGCAAATCAGCTTTCGAATCTCATTACATCCCAGACCACAGCAACGACTGCCAGCGTCACGAACGTCCTAAAGCATCGCAACCGAAACTTCCCAAACTAAACTAATCAGCTCTTGCGTATAAATGAACAAACAGAATGATTATTTATCCATTGGAGACGACACAGCCATTGTAATTGAGATAAATATAAAATAGATTCGTAAAGAGCCACTAAGAGATTATATTGTGTTGAATGTGTGTGATCGGGCGGAGTAATAACGCCACAAACACCGTACGTCTATTTATAGGAATTGATACATTTCTGCTCCGCTCGCCCCGCCTACGCCGCTCTTCAATTTATTCTAGTGGATATAACTCCGTAAATGCGGGTTAAAACATTCAAAGCAATCATAATAACATATTTGTAACCCAAAAATACTTTTTCCTTGGTGCGCAACCAGTTACGATATAATCAACTAAATAATGCACGACAGTTGTGGCAGTTTTTGAGCTATTTTGAAATATGTGAGGGTGATTATAATATGTCATTCATATGCTTCCAACGATACGATAATTGTTATTTCTCATCAGTAGAATCATTTGAATATTTTGGGAATAAATTATCAGGAGTGGACAGAAGCTATTTTCTTTTAAATTTTATTCTATTTGCTACAATGGAAGTGCGAATAAACAAATTTCACGAAGAACGTAACAAAGGTCATCACACATCGGTCAACATTTCACGTTTCTTGGAAGTGCGTTCGGAATTAGCTACATCACTATAATCTTGGCAGACGCCTTACCTTGAAGACAGTAGGCACATTGAACTTACAAACGTAAAAACCCTGAGACTTGGGAAGACTTTATATTCCATCAATATTGTATATATAGCAATCAACGTACATGGTCAATCATCAGATTTCGTCTGGTTCTTTTCAACAATTCTACAATCTGCATTCTATTAATAATGTAAACGTGGAAATATATACATGCTTGGCTCACGCAAATATCACTGTACGGATCGATATAACATTCCTCCGCACAGATATAAATTACTATGTGGAATTATGTAAAAAAAAAAATACAGCACTAATGTTAGTAACAAGCTTCGACTATAATTTACTTTTTAACTAGACAATGTTACGATACATACTAAAAAAAATTTCGTTATATCAAACAAATGTCCGAAAATTCTTTAGCGTATGAACAAAATGAGAAAAGTCATTAAAATATCCCATAATAAACGTAAATACGTAATACGTGTTGAGCAAATAAACTTAGAAAAGATTACATCGGACTATAATAAAGACTCGTTTTCCTATTACCACACATAAATGAAATGCATCACAATTCTTATATATCAAAAACCCACTGTAGTTTATTCCACTCGCGATACACGGCATACATTGCCAACTCTAGGAATTCGTAAGATAACAAAAGTAAATAAAATAATTGTTTTGAAAAACAAAAGTTCACGGCCCATCATGCTCACTTGATCGTATAAGAAGAATATTAAATTAATCCACTTATAAATCTCTTAAATTCCGAATATACTAAAAAAAACAAAAAAAAATGCACAACAATGAACGGAATATGAACACACTGCCCGAAGGCGCTGCGCAGGATGATTTGGTAGGACAATTATTAATTATTAAATGGATCACAATGGACACAATCGTTTTCACTATCCTTAGCAGCAAACGCAAAGCTTCACTGCACATATTTACTTTCACGTCAACGTCATTTCCACGTCACAAATCACAATATAATCACGTTTATGGAGCAAAACAGAACAATATGTTTTGAGTAATTACAGACTCAAAAGAAATAACGTAGGTGTGTATTATCAGCTATGTTAGCTAGCATCACCGCGGTTTCACCCGCGTAACTCCGGTCCTATTAGTCATAGCGTCACGGTATATGGGCTATTCCTCAATAAATTGACTATTCAGCACATTTTTTTTCCATCCGGGCTAGTAGTTCCTTATATAAACGTTTAAACAAACAAACATACAAACTCTTCAGCATTTTATTATTAATATAGATTATCCATCTTCAATAGCTACGTATGTACTGATCATCATTAATGTGTTGTTAGGTAACATTGTATACAATAAATGCTAAAACTATTTAGTTTGAGCATCGATTAGGCAGCAATTTTGCTGTCTATCTTCTGACGAAATTTCCCACAATAGTGTGTAAAGTTTCGCTTCCAGTCGGGAGGAATCCCGTTGTTGATAGATCCGAGCCACCTCAGTATATGCGGCTGATGGCACACCCAGGGTTTGAGCGGCTTTACTGTATCCACACTTTGCTTGTCTTAAAGATGCCAAAATACTTTTTGCAGTGATTTTATACAACCAAGGTTCTATATGTTTAACATTTAATAAAAATATTATTTTATTCAAATTTTTGTTAAAAGCATTGTTGTTTAAAGCCATTTTAAATAAATTTTAAGATGAACGTAAGGTCCACATTTATTAAAAGTAATTATGTATTATACGGAGGCGCTCAAAGAACTTGTACACGAGAAGGGGAAAACAATTGTTTCACGTATTCATCATAATTTTATATGACACACTAGTAGCGCCACGTGGTTTCACCCGCGTAATGTGATAAAATTTCATATCATAAATTTTAAAACAACGCAAAACAAAACCAACATTACGACGAATAACATTTCGAGCGTACGCCATCTAGCACTACTAGACTACTAGTTGTAGTGTGGTTTACTTAAAAGAATCGCGTGCCGTCGCGTCACACCGCTGCGACAGTTCCGCCTAGAGCACTCGCGCCTATAGACACAACATTTTACAAACGTCACAGAGTGCCCGTTTCTTAGAAATGTACACATGCAATGAAGTACGCGAAGATATTAATCAATTTTTGTTTGATCAATTTAAATCATTGTTTGATTTTAATTGATAACATGTCAATAGTTGATTTTATAGAACTTGGACTTCCATTTCAGGTATACACATAGGCATACAGATTACATAAAATGTATCATTAAGTTTATTTTCACATATACACTTTAGGATTTAATTATAATGAAGTAAAAGGTGTTCCCGTAATCACTGCAGAAAAGCAAAAGTCATCTTGCTACTCTCTCTCTCTCTCTCTCTCTCTCTCAGTCTCGCTAAACAGCGGAGAACATAGAGTGAGCTATTTTAAACCACTGTCCCACCAGATTCACATTTTCATAATTACAAGTAACATTAGCATCATTGTTGTAAGTGGTTTCTTAATCTATTGTAATATATATATTATTGTATTAGAAAAAAAGAAAATCACAGATCTTAAAATTAGGAATTATGGAGTACACACCACATATTGAATAAGGTCATTAAGGAATGAAGCAAAAACTTTGGCCCCATTTTTATGAAAATTGTGCCGATAGAGAAATACAAAATTTGGCCCACTCATAACTTATGTATATATGAAGAAGATCGAATCGTTAATATATTCATACAATATGCATTAGATTTTATTACTTCAATTAAATAACACGTTACTCATTCTAAGGTATGTATCAATATGACCCCTCCTCCCTCCTCCAGACGGCAGTGGATCTCTTGGTCCCTCTAGCCACAATAATAATAGTTAGATTAGCTGTTACAAACACTCTCGTACAGGGATGCCTCGGTCCTATCTGCGGGAGAGAGCACGACGCCAAGCCTAGTCTCGTCGCCAGACGAGCACTCATAGCAGTCCTATGAAGCTGTATCGGGCGTCTCTTCTCGTCCACAGCAAAAGTTCAGGTCCGAAAAATAGTGAAAACTTCCGAAATACACCATTTGTGACACTATCAAACAGTACGACATTTAGTTTCATTACATACCTAAAAAGCTTTTACAGTCCAGTTGTATTCGAAGTCGAATGATTTTTATAATTATGATCGAATTTACATCACTGGGCGACCACTAGTACCAACAAATGGTCGATTTTAGATAGTTGTCAAGTAGTTACAATGGTTGTCTTTAATGGAGTTGTTGATGATGATTATTTACTTGTCGATAAAGTATGTGTTGTCTGTTATTTTGTAAATGTTACACAGTGTGTAATAAATAATTGATAACAGATATTGGCGTTATCAACAATGAAAATATCGAATCAGGATTCAAAAAGCTAACTGGTGGTAATATTTGCCGTACGACTGATAAAGGTTATCGGCGTTGCCTTGATATCCATTATTATGTTACAATCTTTCATTGCAATTACACGATTAATTCATTGTTTTGATATATTTTTATTATTATTCGCAGAAAACCCAATACACGACCTATTTTACTATAGCGTAATGGGGCAAACGTGTAGTGGCACCCTTTGATGACTACCGCCGCCCATAGACATCTGTATAATTCTTATTTAGTCATATTGTCCCCATGGTTCCAATGGATAACCGGCAACTCAGAACGCGAAAACGCAGATGTCGTGCCGGCGCAATTCTGCTGCAATGCAACATGACAGTATCTATTATGGAAAAAAACTTAACAAAACCAAAAACTATTCGATGAACTTTTAAGGTGGATGAAAACTTCTTAAAAGAGTTACGTAGTCAATGCATTAGGTACAACAATTAGAAACATACAAAATATACTGTATACTAGCTGTCCCGACAGAAGTTGTTCTGTCATTATCACTTAGGGATATGTAAACCAAATAGTAGCAGATTCTCAGAATTACTGAATATTAATATAAAATTTGGTAATAATCGGTAAAGACGTTTCGGAGTAATAAAGGCAACTAACATTGTGACACGAGAATTTAGTATATAATGTAGGACAGCAACAGCGGTCGCAATACGTGGAATTTCAGGTCAAACGACAGTGTCAAAATAACATTTTGATCCGGCCGAATAACTCGTACAGAGCTTAGCCATATTCCGTCATTTCATTTTTCGATCCCGGGACAAGAAGCAATATAACTTATAAATCCACAGCATTCAATAATATTTTCATTTTCTGATCAGTGATCATCGATTTGAAATTGATTAGAAGACATGAGATTCGTAATCATAGTAATTTCGATACCACTATCCAAATGGAAAGGATTCGCAAATTATTTGTTTTATTCAAAGCGTTCGTGCTGGGATACTTGGGTGACCGATGAATTATGGGGGCGAGCGAAATATTTGGAGTAAAGGGATTAAGAAGGTGCTTCTGGGCTAGTGGCTGAAATGTATACTTTATGGTCACTGTTTTTCGTTTGAAGTGCATAGGTAAACTAACAACACCCCGTAGGTTCCCTCGTGTAACTCGTCCTATTATTATTCATTGTATATAGCCTTTCTCGATATATGGGTTATATATGTAACACATTATTTTTTTTAAATTAGACCAGTAGTTCCTAGTTTTAGCGCGTTCAAACTAACAAACAAAAAAAACCTAAAGCTTTGTTATATCAGCATGGAAACTAAATTGCTGTCCTGTTTTCATTGTCCGTTTCTATCGACATAATATTAATTTTATTTAAAGTAAACTGTAATGCGCACAAAAAAAATGTTGTATAATATTTAGAGACACTAAACCTTAGAGAACTAACGAATTTCACGTTACCAGCGCACAGCTAACATTGAACCGAGAGATAAGATAACAATATCTTACAGCCATGCAAGGGCCGAGGCACAGATCACTGGAAGAATTATTTGCAACCGAAATCGACGGAATTGAACATTTTATCGCCCTGAGCAGGTAAATTTGCAATTACCGAAATTGTTTCTCGGGGTGCCACAAAAAATCGAACAATGCTAAGGAATTTTCACCTGTAAAACGTTTGTAATTAAGTCGATGTTTCTTTAGCCTTTGATCAAAGAACACCGACACAATTCCTATTTTATTACAAAGAGATTGAGTTGGAATCACATTGGAACTAAAGATTCGAGTCCGTATTTTAAAGGAGACAAAAAATAAAGTGATTCAAACGGTTTAAAGGAAATAATAAGATAGAATTGTATATTAAATCCCAGAGGGCATGAGGAATGTTTATGAGCTCTAATGAATTATAATCAATTGTGACGAAGTTGAAGACAACTTTCGGTATTTCACGATCATTTGGTAGCGACAGACACAAAAATTGGTTTAAATGTGATGCGCTATATCTATAGGTTTAAAAGTAATAATATTTTTTTAACATACACACATATCACGACACGCCATCTGCACGGCAGCAAGCAGAGGGAAGGGAGCACCACATATATCATATAACTACAAATAGGAACATTAAGGTGGTAAAAAGAACAACGCCCCCACTTATTCTCTGTTAGTTCGAATGTCTAGTTCTCAGGACTCGATAAAAGACGCACCCCGGCGATCGTGCAGTTCAAACACTACCTTATTTAATAAGAGTTAAATCTTTAACAGATTAGTTAAGCAAAAGAATTTTACAAAACAACCACAACACATCGTATACGGTATTTCCTAGTAATTTCACCGATAAAGTCGAAAAATATTTCCAAAAGAACATAATTACATTGTTTGCTAAACGTTGTCGGCGCGCAACTTATAATTTAGTTTTGATACACAACAAAGTATCCGAACAATCGTGTCCTCGGAACCTACACCCTCCCTCGCAAATTAAAGTATCCGTTTTTTGCCGATTTTATAATTTAAGTGTCCAGTGTTTAAGTTTATATAAAACATAAATCGATCACGTAATATTTGATTTCGAAAACCAGCATGTCAAAATGGGCTTTAGCGTATTCTGCCACACTGGTTTACCATTAGTCTTCCAATTTATGGATGTTTTACACCTCAGACACGGGATATCTTGAGGTGTTAAACACCATGACTGCAGTGAAATAACCAAAATTAAAGGAACTTGAAATATGAAATAAAACACAATATCAACTTAGTCACTCTAGGTAAGTACTTATTTCCAAAGTCTTGACTAGGATAGGAAGTGATAGATTGTATTTACTATTTCACGGCGTTGTGATTTGTGACAGTTACCCAGGTGCTGCAGAGCCGGTACGCCATCAATGGTATCCTTCTAACATACGGTCTTCTGTTAAGTATACTATAGACAAGCACGATTTATCCGGCGTTTTATGTAATGATCGCTCAACTGTATAAATAGCTGTAGATAGAACACGAATGATTGCAGTTAAGACACAATAAGCCGTGAACAACATCGACGACAGGATTAATTTCCAACATGTCTATCAGTTTCCATATAATATCCTACTAATATAATAAATGCGAAAGTTTGTTTGTGTGTTTGTTATTCATTCATGCAAAAACTGCTGAACGGATTTGGATGGAAATAAGCACATTTTAATCAACGATCTGGAATGACATAATTGTACTTTTTGAAAGACGATGTAATTATTGCAAATCTCGATTGTTTGGGAACACTCTATTTTTACTTCTTTTGATAAGGACGGTGTAAGAAGTTCCAAGGAAGTTTTGATATACATGCTAATAACACAGTACCAAAGTTAAAGTTTTATACTTTACTGTTCCAGAATAAACAATCCCGTAGGCCAGCAGTTATCTCGAGGATTATAAAACAATCCGTTTTCAGATTGCAAATTCCGTAACAACCAAATGTTACGTAAAAAATAAATAGTATTATTCACAAAGACAATACAAATGAAGGCTGCACAAATTGCACGGAGGACAGCAATAGAGGTACATCAGCTCATTAGCGACGAGCGAACCGAGCGGAATACTAGTCAAACGGGTCAAGTTATACTACACAACTGTTGATTTTTGAGATGGCGATTTTGTGTTTGTTCAGTGTTATTTGAATACAATGCTCAATTAAATTGCCTCTTTTGATGTATAAAACCTTCAAAATACGAATAGTTTTAAAACAAATGTTTGCAAAAAATAAATATGCCTCTATTGTTTGTATTTTATCCGGATATGTTTACATCAGGCGATTCATTTTTGGTTCATTTTCGCCTTTATTTGCCTATCACACGAAGTGAAGAATAACGATATTTAATAAATAAAAAAGAAGCGTACACTGCAGTGACCGAATTACATCACCTTAATGACTGATGTTATTACTCTGACAGGCTTTGTGAATTCATCTGCTTTTCCATCTTTACAAGCCAATAGAGCGGCGTACAAGAATTGGTAGCATACCAAAAAAAAATCGTGTTCTCACATGTCCAATCTCTCTTAATGAAGAGGAAACTACTTTAATTTTCAAAATATACATATTACGATGTTAGAAATATGCTACCAGGGTGTTGGTATCTCATAATCTGATATGGTACAATGTAAGAGAAAATAAATAAACTCTGTGTTAAACACTGGACGTAATTTTTAATTGCTTTACACTACCCAGAGGTTACGTTATATAAGAGTTGCCGCAAAAGGCTCCAATCATAATTTGGCAAATAATATACATCTGGCGTCCAGCCACATTGCTCAAACGGCATAAATTTCATATAAACGTTAAGACTATCAGAAGATTAAAATTCTTGCAAAAAACCAAATCGTAATGGAAATCATTGGCCGGTGAATAATCCAAATTAAGAAACATATTTTATGTCAATGAATTTCAAATTAAAGTGTTATGCGGATATCTATTTAGGATGAATGTTGTAATGCGTACGTAGTACAAGATCAACCCCGACATAATGTTATACACTCGTAAGGTGGTGAAATATAGCGAATATGTTAGGTTAGTAAATTAAGCTTATAAAATACAAAGGATATTCAAATCTACCCACACACGGTTATGCATTATATGTATAACAGTGTGCCGATGAAAGATGTATGTATATAGTTAATAGTTAAAGTATGACGTTAAAACTGGCTGATTATACACAGAACAATCCCGATTAGGAGCGGCTTTTCGCTGATTTGCGTCGTAAATGTGTGTATAATATGTATATTGAAAGCATATACATTTTAGCTATTACTTGTGTGCACTCATGGAAGAGTATAATCCGTACATGGAGGTGTAGCGGCGCACGCACTCTCGAGCTCGTTGGTGCACGCGGGTGAGTTACTGGCAGCCAACTCATATCCCCTACACACATGCTAATTAGCGGCGAACATCATTAACTGTCATATGCAGCATGCGTATGACATATAAAATTCATCGGACCAACGACGAATTATGTTTTAAACACGATACTGCCTTAAAGATCGGCCGACATTGAGGGAAACTGCTGAAGCAGGTTAATATATCTCCCCGCCATGGGTTAAGCCTCGCCGTGAGGGTGGGGCACACTAGCCTGAGGTGAACACAGACAAGATAGACGAAGCCAACTGAAGGAGGGGGATGCTCTTTGTACCTCTCTTATGAAAAAAGGGAAGGGAATAATTAGCCGTCGAGGTGCCCTGATGATTCATTGTTCCACCTCACCAAGGCCGCACTGATCGCCCTCGCGGTGGTTTTAGTGGATATTCGGCATTATAATATACCGAAAGCCTCACACAGCACTGGACCCCACCCAGGGCTGGGGATGGCACGTAAACGCGTTTCTCTGTTTTTATTTCTCATATCGTTGGAACATAGCGCTCTGTTAGATAAATATATAATATTCAGAAAGTTTCCCGCGAGCTTCATGTTATATTATATTACTACAATACACCTCAGCTTTGGATTCAAAACTGAATACATTAACTTAGAAACTAATTACTCAACATAACGAGGCACCGCACACTACATGCAAGCGGTATGTAAAAGAAAACTCATTCTGTCTCCAAGCTCTAATTTGTTAGACTAAACACATTTACTCTTGCCAGGCTTATAGGACATTAGCTCTCCCGCGGTTTCGTTCGAGTCAAATCTATCCCAACTGAACAAACGTTTTATCGGATTGTTTCCAGTTTGCCTCTGCCAAATTTATTTCAAATCTGTTAGGTAGTCTTTGTGTGAAAAAATGTCAAACACACACAAACTTTAGCACTTATAATATTATTAGTAAAATAAACTGTTATGATGAACGAATTACATTAAATACTAATTTTTGGGTAAGTATATGATAAAAACTAAGTTGAAAAGAAATCGGGACAATTACACAGAGTGATAGAGGCGACTTACGTTACATAAACATAAGTTTCTAAAGGTTTAGTACGAGTTTTTTAAAAGTTTAATAAGGCTGGCACGACCGGGGAGATACCTCTCGTTCACGTGATATCATCTCAAAGCGTAATCTTCGCTGTCACATTTCGTGCGGTTTGTGAATACCCGGGCCATTGGAGGGGAGAAGGAAAGGGGGGCAACGCATAAGCATAAGCATACTAATTATGTGGATGTCTATCGCCGTCGATAGCCGTACAAAAGGCTCGGATTGCTCCTTCGCAGTAAAAAAGTAGCATAAAGGGATAAACGACAAACGCCATCACAGCTAATTTATCACCAACCGGGTTTCGACACCCATTAACATCTGAATGATTAATGATTATTTCTGATATGTCGTTATCCAACACTATTCACAAATCACACGAAACGCGACTGCATTGCCATCACTTTTGAGGCGGAGTCATGTAAGCGAGAAGTACTACTCTAACTAAATATATTAATGAGTAGCAACGGCTGCGATATGCCAAAGTATGATTTGATACACCTAAACAGTAAAAATATCAAAATGTTCGCAAGCCCTACGACTGAATGGCCGTCCTTTGTACATAAGAACCCCACCGGGTTGTAAATCTACGAGGCACCGAGGCATACGTAACAACAAACAAACGCTACAAGCTTATAATTGATTGCGGGCGTGTCTCTGGGAGCTGGTTATACGCCGGTCTGATAGGACCACTTGTCAGCTGTCTGCGACGACCTTGAGCTTTCTATTGTGCACCTCTCCTAGCGTTTTTTCTCGGGTTCTAAATAATCTTTATCAATCACACCTTTTTACGACACCAACATTGTTTTGAGACAATATTTTCATCATAATAGTCATCAATCATCTATTTTTATACTGGCGAGTATTGCAGTCTGCAGGTGACAAGACAGCGGTACAAAATTAGACAATATAATATTGTCACAGTTTCTACACAAGATAGCTGTATGCTGTGAAGGTCATAGCATAACTTTTGACGTGATGACATATTGTAAATTTGAAACGGTAGCTGCATGCAAGTATGGCTTACTAGTAAAATTACGAGTAATAGTATCCGTATGCGCGGAGCCTGCGACCGAGACAAATCGTCTCTTTCACTCATCGGGTGATGAATTCACAGATACGTTAGAGAACCGTTATCACGTAATGTTATTTCGTCCGTAAACTGACTTACAGACAACCGTTACAGTTTTTATTTATAGAATAAGCGACCCCATGTTGTGATGGTAAATGATCACCAACGCCCACAACATCCCACCAGATATCTCGCACACACGTTGCCGGCCTTTCTTATGAATAAATTCTTTTATTGAAAATTCCTGTCAATTTAAATACTTCTTACATGGTTTTCCTTATTCGCAGGGAATACAAAAGAGCAGAGTTAACAAAATTGCTATGCTTATAGATGTACGCAGTTGCAATGAATATAATACGTTGATTCCTTCACTAGACACATCTAGTATATGAACTTATCTAGGACACTCTCAAAAAGGGCGTAGCCATTCAATCCTGTATTTTGACTGCCTCGTGCCTACATTCAAGATGATTAGCGAATAATTGCATTACTCCATTTTCAGGATCGTGAAGTAAACTCCGCAGCCCTGGCATCTTTCCTTGTTCGATTGTTTCAACCGTCCCCAATGCGTCGAGTATTATGTACGGTACACTGTATGTAAAACAGAAGTTATCGACAGCTGGCCGCAGTTCCAGTCGCACCGGTTTCGGCGCACGCTCGCGCTAATCTCAATGTATAGATGTGCCAGATCACCGTAAATATGCCGCGTTGTGAAACTCGCGGACCGTTCGCCTCGCCCATAACGCATTAAGTCAATTAGTAATCACACAAATGACTTTAAGAAACTAGGACTTTCAATTCAACTGTATTTGCAATAGGGCTGGATGTCAAAAGCCTGTGTACGTTTGCAATATATCTGTTTTTAAATTGTGATGATTACTTATAAAGACAGTGTCACTTGAAATAGATTTTTTTTTTTCAAAAAAACTATTTCATCAGTATATGCAGTATCGCGATGTCTGTTAGAGATTGTACCGCAATCATCTGCAATGGGGCATCCCATTGCAGATGACTTGGGAAGAAATTGGCATAGAGGTGGCAGTACGTCTCGCTCATGTGATACCGCAAAGCGACAGCTATGCTATCGCGTTGCATGAAGTTTGTGGGTTTCCGGTGACTCATTCTAGTGGACGAGGAGAGGCGACAGTTCTGAGTGGAAGTCGCTCGCTCACGTAATAACGGAGGCATTAACTGCACAAGCTCTTAGACTGTTACAGAACGAATATCTGGAGGTATTCTGTATATGAAAAACGTATTAAGCCAAACAACGACGTTCCTTTATATAGCATAAAATATATAAGAGGGGAAGGAGCAATCGGAACATTCTGAATACTATCAACGCCAATAGGCATTCGCATTGTTATTATTATGCAGATATGTTGCCCTCCTTTCCTTCTCCTCTCAAATGGACCAATTTTCACGTCAATTCCCTAAAAGGGTACGTAATAGTAATTTGAAGCTAATTGATGTCTTACGTTTACGCGAAGTAATTGAAATAAAACTACATTTACTGATTTTAGCGCGGTTTATTTAATTGTTTAACTGTATAGCATGCTGAACTTGGCC
Source organism: Eumaeus atala (assembly GCA_017140195.1). Taxonomy (NCBI): domain Eukaryota; kingdom Metazoa; phylum Arthropoda; class Insecta; order Lepidoptera; family Lycaenidae; genus Eumaeus; species Eumaeus atala. The sequence goes on from JAFELO010000312.1 coordinate 358,717, forward strand.
CTGCCATTACATTAGATAAAGCCTAATCCTAAAACTAGATAACACCGATTCATTCCTAGGTTGATCCGCGAGGCTATTGAAATTAAAAACGTCCAAATTTCTATAGAGGAGATGGCTATGTTCTTCCCTCTGCTTGGTAGTAAGTGATAAATAAACATATCAAATCAAAAACTAAACATAACACCTCTGGTCAGAAAGATAGAGTAAGCACTGTATGCGTTAACCGGAACAACTAAATAATTATAATCCTTCGGGTACTTTTGATAATTTGTGACATCAGGACATCTGTCATCTCTGTCCACCCGTGACTGTGGTTGCTGTACGGTAAATTTTAGCCCCACGTACAAAATTAGTAAGTGAATTAAAATTCTGTTTTTAATAATTATTATGAAAGCTTTTATTAGTGGCGTTCCTTAAAGGATACGAATACGATAGTGGAAATACAAAGGTCATGCTCGTTGCAGAGGTCTGATGATATTCAGGATACCTTAGAGTCCGATACATGGATAAGGTTACAGAGTATACCGCGTGTAGGGGGATTCCCCTAGGCGCGGTTATACGTTACTGCTTTCTCTAGGTTTATATAATACAGTATTAGTGTTGCTTGGCTAGTAACAATATGGGATCCCCACCATGGTTCAAGCCTTGTCGTGGCGGTGGGGCTCAGTAGCCTGGGGTTACCCGAGACACCTTGGGAGAAGCCAATTGAACCGAGGAGGTGGCGGCTCTTAGTACCCCTCCTATAACAAGAAGAGACCTAAGAGCAGGAGGAGGTGCCGCTCTTTGTACCCCTCTTATAAGAAGAGGGGACAAAAGAGCAAGAAGTGGCGGCGCATTTGCGCACGGGGCAAGGGGCGAGGATGGGAACCTCACCCCATTGCACTGTTCCAAAGTCGGTGGGGTTGTCCTGTGGTGCGAGACAACCCCATCTGTGGAGATGGCGTCGGTCACTTCGGAGGCTGACTTGCCGTCGAGGGGCACCTCATCAAAGGCGGCACTGGTGGCACTCGCGGTGGTTTTTGTGGGTATTCGGCACTATATAATGTGCCGCGAGCCCCACACACCACTGGACCCCACCCAGGGCCAGTGAATGCGCGTAAATGCGTTTCCCCGGGTCAACAAAAAAAAAAAAAGTAACAAGATGGGATAGAGAGCTCATAATTTATTTGCTACCTTTTGCTATTAGTATTAAAATCCAGTTAAGAGAGTTATGAAATTTATAATCGTTATGCATAGATCCCCGGTGAAAAATAACATTAGCTATTACACAATGTTGCCAATATATTTTCCAAATAATAGGTAACAAGTGCAGTTGACATGAAAGATCAAATGGCAAATTTGTCATCTAATTCGTTCATTCATCGTATCTAGTCATAATAAACACCACTAAAGGGAAACTAAAGACATCAATAGTAATTTAAACTTCTCTACTTTAATCATAAATAAATGGAACAAATAACACAATTTGTCCTAATGAAAGTAATCTAATCCGCGTGTATACCGCTGAGTATATGTACTAAGATGTCTCTGAACCTCCATCTATCGTAATCAATATGTTAATGGTTTTGTGTTGATTTAATGCAAGGTTGTATAAATGTAAATGTTTTTAAAAATAAAATAAGTACAGAACACTTAGTGTTAGATTACGAGCATTTGCGTTAACAAATATTGTTTCTTTCTTCTTGTTCACACATTTAAATCTATCAACTAAAACACACTTGGACGACTTGTAGTGTACAGATTAGCAAATGAATAAATATTTATAAGAATGTGTATGTACGTATTTCTACCTATTTATATAATCTGTCAAACGACTAAAGGAGTGCGAAAGAACAAGGATGAAGCGGGCGACGGTGTAAGTTAGGATGATACAGAATATTATAGTAATTTGTAGTGGTATATATATTTATATTTGTGTTATACACACAAATGTACACATGTAGACGCGTAGCAACACCATCAAAGAATTACCCAAATATTTTAATATTCATCGTATAGCGCAGGACACATAAGCGATATTTGTGTTCACTTGAGATAGCAAGAATTTCATTATAATAGGACTTCATTTACAATAGGACTTCATTTACAATAGGACTTCATTTACAATAGGACTTCATTTAAGATGTGTCGTGTTTCATTCCACGGGAGTTGCTAATGAATTAATAAATTTATGAAAGATATTAAAGAACGGTTAAGTAGTAAAGGGTGCTGTTTATATTTAAATGTACGCAATATAGAAGGTAAATGCTCGTAATTGCCACGCTGAGCAGGCGGATTGGCAATCGCAGAGTAAATTTCGGACCGGCGCCACTGCTGCCTGTCGCCGATCCGATTGATGGTATTATTATTGTTGATACAATCTCCGTGCAGTAGTCCCGGATGGATGCGAAGCAGAAGGCGTTCATTGAAAGATACATATGTCCAGCAGTGGACCGATAAGGGCTGGTAATGATGATGATGATACGCTATATAGGCACTAATGTAATTGCCTAGTCCTAGCCGGTTTGTGTTGGGCGCTAAAACATAGGTTTCTTTGTTGACGCGAGGAACGAATTTACGAGCCTTCACTGGCCCTGTGAGGGGTCCAGTGATGTGTGGGGCTCGCGGCACATTGTAGTGCCGAATACCTGCAAAAACCATCGCGAGTGCCATCAGTGCCGCCTTTAGTGATGTGCCCCAGAACAACAAATGATCAGGGCAACTCGACGGCTCGTCAGCCCCTAAGGGACCGACGCCACCTCCACAGATGGAACAGGACAACCACACAAACTTTAGGACACCGCAATGGGGTGAGGTTCCCATCCTCGCACCTTGCCCAGTGCGCTTGCTCACTTTCTCTTTTGTCCCATCTTCTTATAAGAGGGGTACAAAGAGCAGGCACCTCCTCAGTCCAATCCGCTTTGCCCAAGGTGTCTCATCCCAGGCTGCTGAGCCCCACCGCCACGACGAGGCTTGAGCCTTGGTGGGGGCAAAAACATAGTTACGCTATATTCACTTGCTACAGTGAAATTGTTGTAAGAGGATTTGATATATCGCAGTACTTTTTATATAACTTTTCGAACAATTCAAGTATCTCCTATATTTATTGTGCGTTGTGTTAACATTGAATTTGTTTAAAAAATATTTAGGGAAAATATTCGACGAATTAAATGAGTTCTCCAAATTTCGCATTGATGCTCGTCTGCGTCGTCAATTTTAGGAAATAAAGAATACTTCAAAAAGTAGTCACTTTATTTATAAGGTGCATTTTCACAAGATTACCTCTCCTAGATCCTAATAAAGAGAAGGTAAAAGAGGATCACTATGATCGGTGGCCTATTGAAGTTCCCCGTATATCATACTGGTCACACGTGAGTTTATTGTATGGGGATTCAGATTAAAAACTCCTAAGCCTTTTTGTTTTTCCCGCTATTTACGAGGTAATATTTTATTAAAAGGATACACAAGTTGTTAAACGAATCCTCCAGGTAGTAATATGTTACGCCTCGGCGCTGTTACTTTACCAAACGTAAACAACGGGATAGACGTTGGACGGTGGACTACACACAAATTGTTATATCGCTACGTTGTGTACGCGGGTGTTTTTT